>JAEQML010053470.1:0-40234 GCA_016904865.1 Pissodes strobi | reverse complement strand
ATCCCAGCAGCCTCGAAATCCAACACACAACTCCCGGGGGCGCAACACCAATAGGCTCACACTTTACTAATTCATGAGAAAATATATGCATGGAGGGGATGCGACCTGTCTGCCCTACAAAATGTAGAGATCAGATTAAAGCCTTGTATATGTGTCACACCTATCTTCGTTTCGGACAGCCAGTGTTCAATAAGACAGAGGATTCTAATCCTAGGATTAGTCCTAATGAATACCTCCAATTCGTGTACCTTTGAACGTAGTGACTGAATATTAAGGTGTAATATAACATTATTAAACTTGTTGGTGGCTGTTACTTCTTTTTGTTGAAAAATCGGCGCCGCTGGTTTAAAAATCTTCTTGCAACCACACCCTTGGGCCAAATCCCTGAGTCCAATACCTGGGACATAATGTTAGGGTTTACTCCAATTTTAAAAGACTTGATTTGGTCATTTGATGTAGTTAGCTCCTCACACTCACAACTTGGAAAACCCCGAGAGCTATAAGGTACGACAAGACATCCTTTACAGAATTGTTCTTGGCCAGTTCTGATAGAAAAATCCAGGAGCGATTGTTGCCTGCATGGTTGGTCATACTTGATTGTGAGTTCTTTAGCGAAGGCAGTTTGGGTGACGCTACCTTGAAGGGTACGTGCTCCGTTGGAGACTCAGTAGCCGAGTTTACACCAGTGCGAGCCTGAAGTGCAACCTTGGTACCTCTTCCTTCCATATTAGGTTTGGGGGGCATCTTGGAGAGCATGTTAACCATTTCGACGTTTGTATCCTTTAGTATGTTGATACGCTGGTTATTTTCATTGGTTTGTGATGAAAGTTCATGTTTAATAAAAACGTTTAGAGATTGCGCCAGAATGTTCACATCTTTACTGCAAGTCAGGTTATATGCGGCAGGAGAGCAGCAGGCATCAGCATTTGAAGGAATAGAAGTGTCATTCCCATTATCTATGTTATTATGAAAACTGCCTGTGTTTGCAGTAAGATCGACCACATTGGTGATTGCCTCGGATACTGCGAAACTTCCTGAGGCAATCGGACAGATGGATTTATGCAATTTTCAGTTCAATCTGTGATTTGAGAGCTTTAATATAATAATATCATTTATTAACGGGTTATTGCTACAAGTTATGTACACCTAATTCTACTATTTACACATTCTAACAATATCTAAGTAAGTATGCACATTCGAGGACTGACGCACGCCCCAATCAGGCGCCTCTGTCTCCTCTCAGCATATACTCACTACAGATGGGCTGCTGAATTGCCCGAGAACGTGTTTCTCAGTAGAAAAGTGGAACTGCAGTCAAATATCTAGTCTTACTTGGGTCTGTTACGGACCCTTCAAGAGTTTTAATCAATAGGTGATTACCAACGGATGTCAATAGATCTAGTTGACTTGTTTTCAGGGATGGGATGGTGAGGGAGTTTAAACATGGGGAAAACACTATGAAAAACCCCATTCCACGGTTCTTTGGTGGTTTTAAGACGTTCACAGAAACATACAATATAAAAGAACAACACAAACATGTATACGTGTACAAATTAAGAGATTATGTATCATAATCTTAATGCGGGAAGGGATTGCAACTGCACATTAGGTTAAGGCTTGATTACGTGTAGCTACGCTTCGCCTGCCGGAGCAGAGGAGCGCGGAGGCGGCTCGAGTGCAGTTATATGGCATAGAAATCAAGGATGCTTAGTGATACTTTTGTCATACTACACAAATACCAGCTAAAGTAACGTGCAATACGGACTTGCCGAAAAACACCTAGGAACAACGTTAGCGGCGTTGCAGAGCGATATGTGTCTAAAAGCCATTACGTGGGTGTAAGCATGTCTTTTGAGATTGACGGCATGACGGCGAGGAGTAAAATAGTAGCCTCGTTGCCTCGTAGATGATCGACACACACCAACCGGAAAGCATCTCGCACGCTGTTTCGCGCGCCGTTTTTTTTTGTCATGCAGGCAGATTACCTGTGGACATCGGAGGCTAGAGAGGTGTAAAGGAGGGGTGTTTTTAGGAATGCGGGATGACAAAATGGATTCAATCACGGCGGCCGAGGTTCTAGATAGTAGATCGATGTTCTCCTGTGTATGGGCCCGTGTTTGGGCCTAAGCTCTGGATCATACCGTAAATCCGCTAGATGAGCGGTTCTTGGCGAGCCGCGAATACCAAAATCGTAAAACCTGCATGACATCCGGTCGATAAACACATTAATATACTCAATTTGAGCCATATCATGCAAGCTTTGTGTTCTGGTAAGCCAGCTCGCCGAGAGAGCCGCTCTTAGATGTTTATTTTGTAGTATTTGCAATTTTTTAATATGACAGTCAGCGATCGAGCACCAAACCGGTGCTCCATACATCAGGTTCGGCCTCGTGATCGATCTGTACAGGATAAGTTTATTTCTGGGACTCAGGAATGAACGATGCCTGATGAGAGGCCTAAGTTTATCTAAGATTGCATGGTTCTTGCCTTGCACGTATGTGACATGTTTGCCAAAGTTAAGCCTCCCATCAAGAATTATTCCGAGATACTTGACGTGATCTTTGGGAGGGATGGGAGTGTTATTAAGGATAATAGGTCTGACTTCTATATTTTTGCGCTTTCTGGTAAACACGGCTAATTCCGTTTTGGTATTTGAGAGCTTTAAGTTCAGTGTCAAAACCATTAATAAAGGAGGTGTTTTTGGTCACATCTTTTTTAATTGTCCCAGCCAAACTTCTAAGTTCCTCCAGTTCTACTTTCAGGTTCGCTAGCTCATTGATAGCTGACGCACAGTCGAGACAGAAGAAAAACCTTCCTCTCGATCGGGCTGGGAGCACAACGTACTTCCTGTGCCAATAAATCAGTACACTCCCTACAGACCACTCTTTCGCAGGTATCACAGGGACAGCCAAATAAATCAGTTTTCTCATCTTTTGGTTTTAATTCACATGGTTGATGGTTGTAGCAATTCCAAGCATTGGAACTCCAATTATGAAATCTTCGTTAGGAATATCGATATCCACGTCCAGCTTGAGAAATACTGAATCCAGTGTGTTCTTCAATTGACCATGAAGAGGAGGTATGGAGCACCGAAAGTCGGAAAGTCTTATCACAAAAAACAATTTACAAACTACTAAAAGGTTGAAACTTAATGGAGCAACAAATAATCAAACATCAGTTTTGACAGCACAGAGTACACAATATCAACCAAGATTTCGTAAACACTATGCTGTTGCGAGTAGCCAGCAATATTTCGGTCGTTTTTGTACGAATTCCCGTAACATTTTGATAGTAAAAAGTTAATCTTTCTGTATAGGTAACATCAGTTAGATAATATACACCTTTTGTATCAGAAATAACAAGAGCAGTCACCTCCTAAATTCGTTCTTGTGTTAACTAGGGAAAGAGATACTCCAGTGCAGTTAAGTCCCGTCGTGGAACAAAATCACCTAAAGCTAATTTTTTGGGAATATGTGGAATTTGTTGTCTAGATAAACATACTAAAAGTCCCCACCCCTCCGAGGGTGCAAAGAACCCCAAAGCAACCCCAATAGGTACATTTTTTGCTTATGAGGCAAATACCTCTGGAACCACTGATTTTTGAGAAAAAATGCTAGATACCATAATTAAGGCCAATAAAATTTGCTACAAACTGATATATACATAAGTATAATTTGATCGATCCAGTGGCGTGCAGTAAATGTCTAAACTCGTTAATTATTTTTCAATCTCCAAAAAGCACGTCTCCCATAGTGTGAATAATTTTAGAATATCTTTTAAGACAACCAAACTTTAAAATATGTTGAAAGGGTGTAAAAAATTTAAAAAAACTGTCAAAATAGATTAAATCAGTGGCGTGTCATATGTATGTATCATGAATAACTAGTAATATATATAATTATAAACATTTTCCTAAATAGTTCATTTAGAACAACAAATATTGTTCAAATTACATAAAACAAATACTAAAGATTAAAAACTTCAGTAGATTCTGCCAGTGGCGTTCAACAAAATGAAGAGTTCTTGGCTTGTTATGGACTTGCATAGCTCGGACCGTTATGAATGACTTGAAAATCTGAAACTTAAAAGGATTGTACGTCAAATACTGTTTTGTATTTTAAAAATAATGTATGAAACAGAGAGTACAACATAATAAATAATAGGAAAAAGTACTTACAATCAAAATTAAAGTCCACATAGCATATATGGGAAATCCTCTTCGTCATCATTCTCGTTTTCAGCGGGTTGCATTAAGTTGCTGCAAGACTGTCTCTGGCATTGTCCACATAAACTCGAGCAGTTTAGCCCGGACTTTCTACAGCTATAAAGCTTCCCACAATCAGCCTTACAAGTGCATAATATCCGGAGCTATTGGTTTATTAACCGTAGTTGGTAAAAGAAGTTCTCCCTGTTTCCTCCATCCCCAAGACGTAGGCCCTAACTCATTTCCCAGCCATTCCTGAATTCGACGGTACGCTCGTAAACTATGCTGAGAGGCAGCATCTGAAGTTGGAGGTAATGAAGCTAACGAGAAGTTCGCATTTAAGCTCTGCCTCGATGTATTGTTGTGGAACTTAAAAAACAAAGCGTTTTGACTGTCTTCCCTGCCCCATAAAGAACTAAGAGAAACTTTTCTCCGGCAGTGGTGATGTCATTTCTCTCTGCGTTGGGATTTAGGGTTAGGTACATTATCCAGTAAGTACGGTCGTTTCTCTAGAAGTTTATATGTGGATAGTTTATCTTTTTTATAAATTGCAGAAGTGGTATCGCAACCAGAAACTGCAGGGCAAAATAAGATAGATTTCGTCATAAGGCCTATCTTGTTCTGTAGTTCACTTATGGCTGTTGTTTTGTTAGGTTTTGCAGCGCTGCCGGGCCTCAACATATAAACATTGTCCATTTTAACTTTAAATAAGAGTAACACCATTAAATCACTGTGTTCACCAACCAATGTCACCGATTTCTCTATATTTATTTATTCAAGGACTTTTTCTACCATCAATGTATCTGCATCGCCCTCCGCCTGAAAAACTTCAATACCAGCTGTTTTTAGATGTTGACTTACTTTTGAAATAAATAGGTTTTTATTGTTTTTATTGGAGAAAACTGGGACTGATTAATGGTTGCCATAATATCATCAAAAAACAAGATGTCAGAGCAAGCGTTTCTTTCATATCGGCGTAACTGTTCTTGCATTTTCGTAGAAGTGGTTTTATTGTATCCGTCAAAGACCACCATGCATTATTGTCCATAATGATAACAGACATAAATAACATATTGGCTGTATATGACCTTGTAAGTCGTTGGAAATTGCCAAATAATTTTGTGAAGTAAATATCCCCCATCAGTAATTCAAGCAGTGCAGATTTCTTAGTTTTTTGGAAGATCCCATTATCAAAAAAGACATAGAGAGTATGGTGCAAATTCATAGCTAAAACACTATTTCAAATCATCTTGGGACTTATAAGTACAATTAATTCCATTAAAGAGTTGACTTACCCAAACTACTAAGAGTCCTAGTAAAGTAACTCTGTGACGTTAACACCATGCTAACGTGATTTTTCGGAACCGAAAAACAATTCAAGACTTTGGACGTTTGCTGCGCGCCACTGGTTTAATAAAATTATACTTATAAATATACCGTTTTATAGAAAATTTTATTGGCATTAATTTTTATGTCTAGCATTTTTTCCGAAAAATCCACTGTTTCCGAGATATTTAGCATATAAATAAAAATTGTACCTATTGGGGTGGTTTTGGAGTCGTTTGCACCCTCGGAGGGGTGGGGACTTTTAGTATGTTAATCTGGACAACAAATTCTAAATATTCCCAAAAAATTAGCATTAGGGGATTTTGTTCCACGACCACCATGTAATTGAAAATAACATTCCTGGAGTAAGAGGTGCACTTTGGGAGCTGCGTGCTGAACCCGGTAAGAAAATTTCTGCCGGGGAAGCTGCGTGCCTTCGCTAGGGCGGCCGGGCTGCATATTCATATCTAACGTAGTGTACCTCAATCCGAATCATCTTGTCATAAGGCGACTATAATATAAATGATAATAGGTATTATTATGGCTTTGCATGGCCCTCTGCTCGCTTCGCTCGCTACTAACCAAGTGCTAACCCAAAATTAAGAAAAACAGGTAAATTAATAAAAAACAATAAGCAAAATATCTGTCGTTACCGACGGGAATCGATCCCGCGGCGCAGGAATGACAGGCAAGCACTCTGCCCTCTACACCACCAAGGCGTTGCAGAAATTTTGCTAGAACGTAGACATGGATTCATTTCGCCGCATCGAAAATTATGCACATTTTACATTACAGTCGCGCTATAAAATTTGCGATCCTGTACGTTAGATATGAATATGCGGCCGGGCTGAATTGGCATGTGACTGCAGACTGGTGGCCTACATGCAAGGCCATGCATTTGCATTCATTCAATTATAAATAATTCTAATATTTCTTTAATAATTGTAGGTTCCTTATCAGCCAATCCAAAAGGCAACGTTCTCCTCGTAGGGCACACCGCTACCCTGGACACCTGTTCAAGAGAACTAGTAGGCAAAAGTGCTCGTTCTGGCAGCGAAATGACGAAAATCATCCAGAAAATTCCCTATTGTTCCCTGGTAGAAGTGACTGGAAGCGGTACTAATTGGGAGATCATTGAACCTCCTAGTTTGCCTCTCACTCATTCTACAAATCAACGCTTCGATTGGAAAGTACTGCTTTAAAATAATACGATCCTTGTTGTTCACTCTAAATGAAAGATGCTTGCAAACAATTTTCTTTAAGACTGGCTTTTGAGAGTGTAACTATTCTATTCCGTTAAAAAGCCTTCAATTTCTAAATAAACTACATTCATTTCAATTGAAACAAAAAATCTAAATGATTGTCAGTTAATTAAAAAGCATGTTAAAAATAGTTCTAAATCAAATGATTTGTTCATGTTTTTCGGATTTTGTATTCCTATCTAATGACTATTTACACAGTTAAAATAAGCTATCAAAAAACATTTCATTGATAAAGTAAGAATAATGTAGTAGCTATACAAAATTAAACAATTAAATGTAACTAAGAAAAAAACTATTTATATTAAAAATAAAGGAAAGCAAATAAATATATTACAGGCAGAACCAATAAAATCCACATGAATCGAAACAAAAAAATGAAATTTTAATAGAAATTGTTAGAATTCAAACAAATATAGGTCTTACAGTATCCAGGTAAGAAACAACCAAGCACTAAGCCTCAAAACACAAAATATAGTATTAACACTGTGTCCATAAAAATGGTTTTGCAAATCAGTATTTTTCAAAACAGACTTTTATATATTTTTAAGGTAGATAATTCTTTAATGTTAATTAAAGTACTGCATATCTGTTAAATAATATATCATTTTTGTTAAAGCTGATATAGGAATAAATAGGCTGCAAATTTAAATCTTGACATAGTGGCATTATGATTATAAGCTTGACATGTGCAAGACGAACGGTCTCTATTTGTTCCAGACATACTAATTTTCTTATATTATGAAAATTTGAATCTCATTTATCATCACGATCTGTCTTATTCATACCACCACTGAGTTCGCTGATTGTCCTTTTTTTTATCTATCTCATGCTAGTGCGTCTTCGGAGGTATCTAGCCCAATCTATTTAGATCGGTTGCCCCCTTCGATATCGTTCGTTTATCTATTTCCATCAGTTTTAGCGGTTCTAGCTAATTTTTGTATGTAGTTCGAAGTTATAGAACTACATACAGTTGAGCAACGGGTATATACAGGGTGGCTTAAATAGCGTGTGCCACTATTGCTATATCTGAAACGGTAAGTGCTACGAGGTCGATTAAATTAGAGAAAATATGCATTTTTTGATGCGCAATCAAGATCCGTTTACAGTGTTGGTAAATTCTTGTTAGTTTCTAAGATTTATGAAAAATGCCTAATTGGTGCCTTCAAATTTCACCTCTGGCGTTTTGTGTTCGGGCCACCACAATCAACTTAATTTTCTTAAATACGGACCTGTATTTTTTATTTCAGATTTTAATAGCTTCTGATATCCGAAAACCAATAATAATAATAATATTTATTGGTCTGAAAAATACAAATTTATAGACAAGTCATACAATATAGTCTTACATCACAATTTAAAAAAGGTCCCCAATTAAAAATACAAAATACACTTTTAAAATAAAGGTTAACGATACAATCGGTTCTACACTGAACACAATATTTAAAACAACAGAATGAAGTAAGACAATGAAATGGAGTCAAAGCGGTAAAAAAGCTCAAGTTAAGTGGAAGAGAGGCAACCCGAGCTTGTATTATTTAATTCAACTATCTTATTCATTTATTTACTTATTTATTCAACGGGCAAAATGCCCAATATTACAAAGTGTGCCGCTTCACCTACAATTTCTAAAATTTCATTACATTTTAATTAAATAAAATTTTTATAATCTAAATTTCTAATCAATATTAGTGCAATTTCTAAAATTGTATTACCTAAAAATAAAAATTTTCATAATATAAATTTCTAATCAAAATTAGTGCGATACTCATAAAAGATAATTAACTATAAAACGTAGCGCCCTGAATAACTTGTCATAAGATCGGCCGGTGCGGGCGATTTTCGACACTCAATACAGTCACGAAACACGTGGGAATCGCAAACAGCAAGATCAGTAATTGCCCTGCAATATACAGATTTATTTACGATGGTTGCTATGGCAACGGGCGAAGCAGACATTCTAGATACGTGAGCTATTTATATAACGGAAGCAGCCCGACAATGCGACTCCGACAGGTTCTTATGTTTAAAAATAATATTAAATTCAGTTCACAGTCGTTCGGAAGCAAATTTGCATCACGTCGTTGTCGCGCATTGTTTTACGAAATGTTTCCTTTGTATGATCCGATCTGCATCTTGTTAGAAACACCATTTTCCAGGTGGAAAAACGATGATAAAAGAGACTTTTTAAATACGGAGGTACCTAAGCCTTTCCTTCAAATAGAAAAACAAGTAAAATCAAGAGACAGAATTTTCGTTCGTAGGTTTCGAAATCAGTGGTATTCTGATTATAATTGGTTGTGTGGAACTGTTTATTTAAAGAAACTATTTTGTATGCCCTGTTTAAGTGTAGGTGGAAAATCGAGCGTTTGGAATAAAGACGGATTTAACAATTTTGGGAATGTGACAAGAGGTTGTAGTAGGCATGAAGCTTCTTCGGACCATATTCACTGTGCATTATCATTTGCGAAGTTAAAGAAAAGCCTCACTACAATTGAAGACGCTTTAAGGGAAAATTCCAGGTTATGTATAAAACAATTTAATGACAATGTCCTTTTAAATAGGAGGTTTATGCAGTTACCTATTCGTGCGACTGTTTATTTAAGCAACACAAGAGTTAGCATTTCGGGGACATAATGAATCTGATTCTTCGGACAATCGTGGTAATTTCAAAGAACTTTTAGACTCGTATATATCGATAAGCAATATAGACATTCAAGAGCTACAAAAAGATATCTTCTGTTTTTTTCTGCAAATTCAAAGACAATTCAAAACGAGTTAATAGACTGCATTTCGGATTATATCGATGAACATATAGATCGCGAAATAAAAGAGTGCAATTTTTTTTCTATTCAAGTGGACGACTCAACAGACATTCTTCAGAAGTCTCAATGCAGCTTAATAATTAGGTATATTAGTAGTGCAGGAAAGCTAGTTGAACGGTTTTTGGGCTTCTTTGATGTTAGTTATGATCGAACAGCTCATGCTCTTTTCAATTTAGTTACAAAACGAATAGAAAACTATGATTATCGTTCAAAATTAGTGGGGCAGTGTTATGACGGCGCTAGTGTCATGTCAGGACATGTAAACGGTCTGCAAGCAAAAATAAAATTTGAAGCTCCACAAGCTGTTTTTGTTCACTGTGTAGCCCACCGTTTTAACTTAGTACTCCAACAGAGTTGCAGTACTATACCACAGTGCCGTATTTTCTTTGCAAATGTAAACAGTTTTCCCTCTTTTTTTCATTACAAAGAGGACTAATGTAGCTAACACAATCATAAAAAGAAGAATACCAACGTCTGTTACAACGCGATGGACATCTAACTCTAAGATTGTTAACGTTATTAATAATGAATGGGATGGTTTAAAACAAGTGTTTACTGAAATTAAAGACGACAAAACTTCGGATCAAACTTCAATAACACAAAGCGTGGGCTTTTTGAACCATCTTAATAATTTTGAATTTGCTCTTTTAATTGGTATTTTCAGTGACATTTTTGAAATTACCGATATTCTTTTTGATACGTTACAGAAACGCTCACTAAATATTAATCTTTGCATGTCACAAATTAGGAATACCCAAAAACTTTTAAATGAAAAGAGGAATGAGAACAGTTTTCAGAAATTATATGATTTAGTGAGTATGAGGGTAGTCTCAGCTGATTATCGTATTGGACGAAAAACGTTAACGGCCAAGGAAATCTTTGAAAAGTACAAAGTTGTATATTATGAAATTTTAGATACAATCTCAGGACAAATTGATTCTAGATTTCAAGATATGGATAAGATTGTTTTTGTTGCATTGATGGACACAATAAGGTTTGAAGAGTATTCAAAAGACTTTCCCATGGAATTATTAAATAATGTGAAAAATTGTTTCCCTATTATATTTTCTGATTTATCAAGACTAAAAAATGAATTCAGTTTTATTTATAATGATGAAAATTACCGCAATATTCAGTTAGATCGAATGTTGGAAATGTTATACGAAACTAGAGATATTTTTAAGGAAGCTTGGAAATTAATTTGCCTAATTGTGACAATTCCCTCTACTAGCGTATCAGTTGAACGTAGTTTGCTTAAAAAGAATTAAAACATATCTTCGTAACTCAATGACAGAAAACAGGCTTACTAACTTAGCAAAAATTTCTATTGAAAAAGGACTTCTAAATGAACTTATAAGTGTAGAACCATTTTATGACGATATCATCGATAAATTTGCACCTCTGAAAAATCGAAGAATAGACCTTATATTTAAAAAGTAGATGGGAGCAGTCAAAATAACTGTACGCGAAAGTGTGGATAAGTTAGTAATTCTATTATCTTTTTGATATTATTATAAATTGGTGGCGGCGCTCATGGTATATTATTTCTGGCCGGTATCGCAACCGCAGGACTTTTGGGCGTGGCCCTACCTAATTGCGCTTCACCTATTTTTGCCTACACGAGCCGCCACTGAAGCACAAGGGAACAGTAAAGCAACCGAATGGAGTCGGTACTTTGAAAATCTCTACAACATCTCTTGATAAAGCCCAACATTTGAAGTGTCTTTGAAGTGATCTCAGACATATGGGGCACAAAACTCAAACGACTATCAAGAGTGACACCCAGGTCTCTTATGTGCGAAACAGATTCCAGGAGACTGTTATTGACATAATGGCGATGGGCTCTTACTGAAGCACATCGAGTGACATTTTTTGATGTTTAAATCCATGGAGTTATTATGGCACCAAGCAACCAGTCTGTTTAAGTCACTCTGCATCCGAGCACAATCACCAGAGGATTTTACTTTCAGGTACATCTTCAAGTCGTCAGCAACAAGAAGCGAAGAACAGTGGTGAAAACATTCAGAGATGTCATTGATGTAAACATTGAATTACAAGGGTCCCAAGTGCGACCCCTGTGGTACACCAGACAGCACAGGTATCTCTCTAGAATGATAACCCTGAACACGAACAACCTGAGTTCTACCAGTCAAATACGATGCAATCCACTGCAACAAGAATCCATCAATACCCATTCTCTTTATTTTATATAGTAACGTTTGGTGATTGACCCTATCGAAGGCTTTAGAGAAGTTCGTGTACAAGGCATGGACCTGAAAACCCTCCTCCAAAGAACCGACCAGAAAGTCGACAAATGTCAGAAGATTTAATTCGGTAAAACGGCCACCAACAAAGCCAGACTGTTCTTCAATGAGTTGGGGTTGGAGAAAGCGAGTCATTACATCGCAGATAAAGCTTTCAACAATTTAGGAATTGCACTCAGTATGCTAATAGGTCTATAGTTAGTCACCTGGGAAATATCAACACTTTTATGAAAAACTCCTAATTGGAGGGATAAGTTAAAAATGAAGAACATGGGACGTGTCAAAATAAAGCTGAACTGCTTCAAGAAGCCGGAAGGGGGGGGGGGGGGGGAGACCATCTGGGCCCGGCCCCTTGCTTACATCCAGCAGAGACAACTTAGTGTATATATCAGAAATTGAAATGGACTACTCCGTTACATGTAAATTATTGAAGACTGGTTCATTGGGAACTGGACAAGCTCTCTGGCTATACATTTCAGAAAAGTAGTCGGCGAACAAATTAGCCATCTCAGGGCCAGAGCAGGTGGTAGTGCCTCCATGGGAAATTTCATTTGGAATCTGAACCTCACTTCTATTAGATCTCACAAACCTCCAAAAATTCTTTAAAGTGGAATTAAGAGAATTCTCTGTAAGCTCAACATACTCCCGATAACACTGCCTCTTCAGGGACTTGCACCTAGTTCTTAAGCTGCAAAAAGAGATGTAATCTGTGTATAAGTTAGAGTTAACATATTTCTTGTGTATCATTTTCTTTTCTATTATTAAATAGGAAATTTCTTTGATGAATATCTTTTTAGGGGCACAAAGCTATCCACAGACAAGTACATTACCTCATAAAATATATTTAACATATCGTCAAGGGTTTTGTTAAGAAATAATGTATCCCAGTTAAAACCTGATATAAACATTGAAACGGCATTATAGTCAGTTGATTTAGAGTCTCTAAAGTAATCATTACCCACAAGTTCGGTGCTCTTTGTATGACCAGATGAGCTAAGGTTGAAGGCTAGTGGTTCTTATCCACCGGCAATACAATCTCCACCTCAGCCAAGTATACCTGAAGGTCCCCATTCGCATCGAACACAAGATGCAGCTGAGAGTCGGCATCATTTACAATGTCGCTGACTTGATACAGGTTATGAAAGGAACACATACCTGTTAGCACCGCCAAGGTTTCAACTTCGTTTGGGGGAGCTGTCGGCAGTGGTGAGGTCATTGAACCAAATTCATCCCTCGTCCAAGTGCAGTGAGGCAGGTTGAAATCTCCCAACAAGCAAACTTCACAATTAGGCAGTTCTTCGCATAGTTTGTCCAGAGGGTCGTTAAACGTTGCATAGCACTCAAATGAGGAACGGGGAGGAAAATAAGCTGTTCCTGGCCCTATAGTATTCCTCAAAGCCATATATGTAGGCTTTGGATAGAATATCGCTTAGTTTTCTCTTTAGTTGTTTGAGAGTCAAGTCTTTTAAGGACTGAGGAAGAGCGTTATGAAGCTTCACTGCCTTATCCTCAGTTCGCTGTATTCCAGTTCTAGGGTTTAATAAATTGTTGCGATTTCTAGTATTATGGTCATGGATATCAGCAAGTGTTGCAAACGTTTCTATATTTTGTTTATCATGAAGTACTTTGGTCAGTATAATTATTGCATATATAGTCATTACATTTCATGACTTAAAATGTGGCCGACAAGAGTCGTCACTTCTAATTTTTGCAATACTCCTAATAGCAGATTTTTGTACTCTAAATACTTATCCTAGATGCATAACTGCTGCTGAGCCCCATGCCAACACCCCATATCTCACGACCGACTCGAACATGGAGTAATAAGTTGTAGAGGGCAGCCCACTCATTTACCATGTCTCTGACTCTCCTTATTGCATATATGGTTCTGTTTAGCCTGTCACACAAGTCCCTAACATGATCCTGTCACAGTATATCGGCGTCAAGCGTAACACCGAGAGACCTTGTGATGAGCCTGTTTGTCTGGGCCCCAGCAGCTCGGGTCTCGAACAGCAGGGAGTGGGTTTTCCCTTCATTTAGTACTAGCTGATTAGCAACAAACCAGGTTTTAGTCTGATTAAGGATAGTATCAAGTATCTCCGCTGTGTCAGCCTCTCTCTCTCTCTCTCAACTGTAATACCGAACGTGGCATCATCTGCAAACAGAATGCTTACAACTCTTTGATCATTAAAAGCTCTAGGCAAGTCATTGATATATATGAGAAAGAGAAGCGGACCCAGTACAGACCCCTGTGGCACCCCCCTTATTGTTTGGAGCTGATCGCTAATTTGACCATTTCCACAACTGACACTCTGATCCCATTAAATAGGATTCAAAAAGCTTGTGTGCAGTTCCCCTAATACCATAAAAGTATAATTTATCCAACAATATGTGCAGATTGATGGAGTCAAATGCTGCACTCAGGTCAGTAAACAGCTAACTAGCCCAAGAAACTTTGCCTGTTTTCAAAAGCCTCATTTATAAATGAAATAAGCTTATTTATTGCGTGTGTGGTATTTAACCCTCTCCTGAAGCCGAACTGCGCAGGCACCAGTATTTTGTTTAAATCTAGATGCTCTACAAGTTGTTTGTTAATAACATTTTTCAGAATCTTAGAAATGGCAGGTAGGGATGCAATTTGTCTATAGTTTTGAGGAAGGCTCCTGTCACCCTTCTTGTAAACCGGAAAGATCTTTGCAACTTTTAGCGGACTAGGGAAGCAACCCTTCTCCAAACAAGTATTTATTATATCAAGCAAAGGCCCTTTTAATAAATAGCTAACTTTCTTAACACTAAATACATTTACATCATAGATGTCCTCAGTCTTTTTATTTTTTAATTTACCTATGATTGTTGTTAATTCATGTTCATCTATTGGTCTAAAAAACATTGAATTTACTTGATTTAACTTACCATCTAGAAAGCAGCGGTATAATCTGTGGGTGCATTAGCTAGGCTTTGAGTTAGTTCAGTTGTATAATTAACATAAAAGTTGTTTAATTCGTAGGACGTAACATTTTCAGGTTCGTTACGTGGGCTGTTTCGTTTACCTGTGTCTGTGTTTATAATGTCCCAGACAGTTTTATTATAGTTGTCTGTTTTTTTTTTTTCAGTTTCCCCAGATTATACCTCCTCCTGGCTTCAACAAGAATGCTGTAATAGGTTTTTTTAAATTGTTTATAAATTTCTATGTTTCCCTCAGTGGGATCTCTTTGTTTTATGTCATAGTAAAATAGCAACCTATCCTTTGCCTATTTTACCTCATGCATGATCCAGCCTCTATCAATCCTAGAGCCCCATCGATTAGGGGAATAAAAACACAAATTATAATAATATAAAAATTCAAAGTGAAAGGTCATATATTTATTTATGTCATACCAATACATTATTGTGTTTTTATACCTTAGATACCATTTACATAATGGATTACTTTATGCCCGTGCGGGTATAAAGTCCACTTTATGGCCCGTGCGGGCATAAAGTACACTTTATGGACTCAAATAATTGAATTGATTCGTATTTTTTTAAATATTTACATATTGTGAATGCAATAACGAACTAGTATGACATAAAAGTTTGTATGCACCACGGGTATTAATAGATGTGTACGCCCTCGGGCGACTTATAAACCCTCTGGCCAGAGGCGCTCGGGTTTGTAACATCTACTTAATACCCTTGGTACATAAATAACTATTTCGGCACCCATTGCACCATACACATTTAGCCAACTGAAAGATAAAAGGCAAAATCATTGAAATTTTTTTGGCTGTATATTCGCATTTTTTTTAGTATTATTATTACTTTGCTTACAAATGACACATTCAACTAACAGTGCCCAAAGATCTGAGAAACCCATTGCAAAAACTTTAACTGGTTCATTAATAAAGTTACTAAAAACATTATCCAGGCAGTTGCCTTTTACATGTGTAGGTTCACCCACGTGCATGTGATGGCCCATGGACTAAAAAAGCTATTTCACACACTGTACAGGGATATCCAACGAGGACTAGCTAAGGCGATTTTTTGACTTTCCCTGTACTTTTATTTTAAAAAAACTGAAATAGCCATCTTATGTAACTTTCTCCCGCGAATTCGGATATGTTCAGCAAAAAACAATTGAACATCAAATAAAGTGCTAGGGGCCACTTTGATATTTTTATGCATAGAACACCCTGTATATTACTACATTTTTGGACTCTCTAGAAAAATCTAAATACATTTTGAATACCTATCTTTAGCTGTTTACCAAATATTGACAGTTGGAAGTCGGGTATTTTGACATTTTGACTGGCTCTAAAATCTAAACCGCACAAGATCAAAGAAAATGTTTGCACATTTCTATCTTAAGTTTTCATAAACTATCGAATGACAGTATCTTCGAATTTAACCTGCGGATATAATTAACCGGAACTTTTAAACCTCCGTTTAAATTCAAAGTTACTATTATTCGATAGCTTATGAAAACCCAAGAAAGGAATGTGCAAACCGTTTTCTTTGATCTCGTGCGATTTAGATTTTAGAGCCTGTCAAAGTGTCAAGATGCCCGACTTTCAACTGTCAATATTTGGTAAATAGCTAAAGATAGGTATAGGATATTATACACAAAATGTGTTTAGATTTTACTAGAGAGTCCAAAAATGTAGTAATATACAGGGTGTTCCATTTAAAAATATATCAAAGTGACCCTAGCACTTTTATTTGACGTTCAATTGTGTTTTTGCTGAACATATTGTAATCTACTAAAATGCATAAGCTACTAAACAAATATCACCCTGTCGCAAGTTTAAACTTGAACTTGGAGATTGTTATATAAACATTAAAGGCAAACTATAAACAACGCGAGCAATCAACGGGAGCGACTCTGAACCTTATGCATGCAATGATCATCACTTTGTTTTATATAAATACGCTACCGAACCCTCAGTTCGGCAGACTTTGATCTCACCTCCAGCTCCCAAGGTTAGTCACTTGACGACTGCCTTCTGGGTTCTATCCGCTCCTAAAGTTAGTCTTACGACTGCTTTAGGTTCCATTCCTTTCCTACCCAACCTGGTACCGGTTAGTCACTTGACGACTTCTAGGACCAGGGGTTGCACAATCTCCATAGTAAAGTCTTGACAAGAAGTTTGTCAGAGTGTTGAAAAAGACAAGTGTCTAAATAGTCAGTTAAAAAGTTTAGTGAAATCTCTTAGTGCTCTTAAATAAAACCCAACTCTTAAGAAAAACTATAAATTATAAGACAGTAAACAAAAGACCTATAAACAGTACCTCAAATCGAGAAAACATGCGCACCGTAGTAATCGGGTATAATAGAATCTCATTTTTTCTGACCAATAATTATTGTTAAACTTTTATCGTTAATACATTGTTATTGTTATAAACTAAACGTGCTTACTTTATCATCTCTTCTTACCCCACGTAACGCGATCCCGGTCTACCTCAGTTACCCCCCGGCACGCTAAACAAGGCGTGTCCTCACGAGTAGAACATCCAGGAGTAGATTAAAGGAAGCATTGAGACCCCGTCATTATACTAATCGCGACGCGGCTCTTCTCTGAGAAGTTATTCTTTAAATAAACGCGCTACCCCCTAAGCTACTCGTGACAATATCCGGGAGTAAATTACATAAGGTGACTATTTCAGTTTTTTTTTTATAAAAGTACAGGGAAAGTAAAAAAATCGCCTTGTCTAGTCCTCGTTGGATAACCCTGTACATTACCATCATAAATATTATTAAAATGAACATTGTAATCACCTGCCACTACTACATTTATTTCCCTATTAATACCAGTGACAATAGCCAAGGCCTCAGACATTATTTCCACAAAAGTGTCAACAATTTTTTGTTCCGTTGAACGATACACACTAATTACTACTAAATTTAGGGCTTTGATACAACAAACCCATATTTCGCATATTTTAGGCTTAGAAAGGGCAACTACATCATTTAGGCTATATGTCTTAATTTCTGGGTGCACAAAATACTTTAAATGATCCTTTCTGAGCCAATGTTCATTAATACACACTATCTTTACTTGGGGGTTATGCACCAAATAATGTTCCAAGGCCAAGGCCTTATTAGACAGACACTGGATATTTAAGTGCAGTATTCGAATTACCTCTCCCTCTCCGTCATTTAATACCTCTTCGCTGGAAACCCCCTGCTTTCTAGTTCCACTTCTATCCGATCTACCCTGGTTCCAATTAAATCTAAATGGCTTGACCACAACAGACTCGGGCCAGTTATCACTTCCTAGGATGCTGTCAGATTCCTGTGGTTGGACTGGCACCTTAAACGAGGCAGCATGGCTTTGTTTTGCTTGCAACTTTTCACAGTCAAGTGCATTTATACCAAAAGTCTTAAGATGAGCAAGCAGTGAATCCTCGTCTGTTTTGATATCCAAGTTACTTACCAACATAGAACCAGTTTCTCTGTTGGGCTGCCAGAATGCTAAGATCGTTTTTGTTTGTTCCACGCACCAATGGCTTTGCAGTTAATGTACTATTATTTTTTTGAGTCTGTGGTTGGGACTGTTTATTGTAGTTGTGCCTCTGGTTGTTCCTTGGATGGCTATATCATCGTTAATATGTATCAGTTCATTCAGGTTGCTTTTTGACTGTTGTTGCAGGAACTGTTTTTGCTTTGGATTTCTGATCTTTAGCAGGATTATTCTTATTGCAGTTTTTTGGATTTGGTGCTTCACTCACCTTCTCCGGTTCAGATGGTTGCAATTGGAGTGCTCGAACACTATCATTTAAAAGCACAAGATTGTTGGTTAGTTGTGTGGAAAACGTTAGTATTGTTTCCTCTAAGGACTTGCCTACTGTGAATGTTTGACCTTCCCGATGAATATCAGCATCCCTGTTTTTATACTGCAGTAGCTCATCTTTGAGCACCGTATCTCACTTATTCGGAAAAATTCATATTTTTGGCACTTTCCATAAGAACATAATGTGTTAGAGAGCGACAAAAGAGTTATGGTAGGAATTAAATAAAAAGTGGAAAAAGTACTTTTTCGAATAAGTGCGATACGTCATTGGTTTTGGGACATCAGAAGCTCTTAAAATCTGAAATAAAAAATCCAGGTCCGTATTTAAGAAAATTAAGTTGATGGTGGCCCGAACACGACACGCTGGAGGTGAAATTTGAAAACACCATATTGTAAAGCGGAAAAATCTATGAAAGTTTTGAATTTAAACTGTGTCTCGAAAATGAACAGTTTTTGTTCTCTAATTTAACCGACCTCGTAGCACTTACCGTTTCACAGATAGCAATAGTGGCACACGCTATTTAAGACACCCTGTATATAGGTTTAAAATCTTTCTCTTTGAACTGTTGAACTAGGTGTATTAGTTGTTTATCGGAAGTCGTACTTTAGCTTTTTCTGATGTTTAAATATGTGCTCAAGCCTTGGCTCAAGCTTTTCAAAAGCTGCTCAGGAAGGAATATAAGCTTTTAAATGCTGTCTTTTTAATTATACGTCATATAGTTTCTGTGTGTGTCATTATCTTTGTTTTATCCATGCACATCGAAGGACCAACCGAAGTTTTGTTGTTCGAGTTCATGGACCATGTTTTGCATCTCTTGGGAATTTCTGCTTATCAGTATATCAGCAAAACCTAAGGTCACTGTTAACTCTCTTGCCAAACCAATTCTGCTCTCTCTCATTTTATTGAAAAGTTGTTGATCTTCTCTGAAAGAAGAGCGCAAATGGATTTCAATTAACTTTGGGTGGTACCAATTTTGAAAGTCTCAAGTTCAATGTTACCCATGTCTTTTCCAGGGAACTAATGGCATTTATGTGGTTGAATCAGCTTATTCTTGGAGTCGATGAATGCATATTAATATGTTGTTAGTTTTTTAAACTTTTACACAACGATAACTATTCTTTCAAATCTATCTATCTGGTATACTTTTACAACAAATAACACTGGGACAGTATTTTTTTTAATTGTGGCTCTGTAAAATATGATTACATATAAGGCTCAGAGATTGAGGCGTTAAGGATTCACACTAAAAAATATGCATAGGCAAGTTTAATTTGGCCTAAAGTTTTTAGTTTCACAGCTTATTTAATATGCTATTCAGGCAGAATATCTGATGACGTTACTGTCAGTGCCTCATTGTTATAACTTTCTTGTCACTGTCGTATCGATAATAGTACAAAATGCAAATATTTTTTTGAAAAATCTTCTAATCTTTGTCTTTAGTTTTTCGCCTAAAAAATTATAATTTATTAAGCACCTGTAATGTTTACGATTTAAACGCGATTAGGACATTCTTTGAAAATAGTTGTAAGAACAAATTTTAATTCTAAGAAATATATAATTAAAATATTATTCAATTGTCTATTATTTCATGTATTTTTATCGTATTCCTATTTCATGTACGAAAACGTGTAGCTTTTTTTTTTATAGGATTACCACCCGTCCACTTTTCAAGATAATGTTTTACCTTGCGCTTTCTCTAAAGTCTATCCATTTAACCAATAAAGTAAGTATAAATAAAATCATGCACTAGCCGCGTGATCGTTCGAGTCTGTAATATTGGACCGGACCGTATTTTGAGCCACGTCGCTGTAATTAAGTATGCATATTATATATTTTTAAAAAGGTATTGATTTGACAACAAAGAGTGGTTTATAAATATCAAAATGTAGATGTACTTAGGGTTAATGTGCTGGTTTTTGACCGGCCAACGAAAATTTTAACTTTGAAACGTAGGAAATTTAAGAAAATTAAAAATACCAAATAAGGCGGTATTTTCCGAAAATTTAAACATAGGCTTATGATTAAAAAATTAAATATTATTTTTAAATTAAAAAGAAACGTAAATAAACATTCAAATTTGATAATGTTTCTAAAAGTCATTAACATCTACATCTTCATCACTATCCTCATCGTCATCAGCAGAGTCAAAGATCAGTTCTTCAACTTGCTGTTCCATTATATATTGTCCATCTTCCACATGCTGATTTCAACTTTGTTCTTCACATGCTCAACGCACTTTCCCCACTTCTCCGCTGTTATTCTTTGTATGGCATCATTGAAAAGTGCTTTGAGGTCTCCAAATTTAAAGGTAGTGTTCCGCTGTGCGGCAAACTAGTGATATGCGGGTAGTCTGAGTACAATTTTGATTTGACTTGCGGCCATTTCATCAATAATATATTTTTCGTATTTAGCCATGTGTTTGACAATGGCCAAAAGTTGAACATTGAGCATTAAATCTTCAAAATAAATATTCTTCGACCGTAACCAATCTTGAATGTCTCCTTTTTTGAAGTTCGAGAATGATCCGACAAAATACGCGAAATTAAGGTACGCGCACATACAACGGCATCGGACGGACGGAACGGACGGTGCTCTACGGATTTTTTATTAGGGTATCGCACATATCTTATAGGCATCGCCGGAAGAATTAAAACTCAGTTGTGAATATGTCTTCGAGCGGTGAAGAACTAGCCATAGTCTTGGAAGAAAAAAAATTTCAAAAACGAAGAAAAAGTGTGGATTCATGAAATATGCTGAAGAAGGAATGTTTTTGGGGAATATGTACATCTATTTCCGGACTTAATGAACGACGAAAAAAAGTTCTTCAACTACTTTAGAATGACGCGTATTAAATTCCATTCCTTGTTAGAATCGATAAGAGAAGTCATTACTGAAGAAAAGTGTCTGTCTCGCAAATCTGTTGGAGCAGAAAAAAGGCTGATGGTATGCTTAAGGTAAATATACTTGTCATTATTGATAGAGTTTGGAGATCTCTTCAAAACTAACACTTTTTTGAAGTAGGTATATTTTTCATCTGAGCTTTTGTTTCGCATTACTGACTTTTTCCGCTTTTCAATTAAATTGTGATTTCTCCATTATTTACAGTCGGATTTTAAAAAATGAAAATTATTCGGAATTGACAGTTCAATATCTACAACTTTTGTATAAAACTGTCCTTTAAATAATTTCATACATAAAACTGACGGCCATTAAAATTTTGGGATGAAAATTTTTGGAAAATTTTGCAAAATTTGCAGATAATTTACTAATAAACTGTCAATTCCGAATAATTTTATTTTTTTTAAATCCGATGGTAAAAACGGAAAAATAACTATTTAATTGAAAAACGGAAAAAAATCAGTACTTTGAAAACAAAAGCTCAGCTGAAAAAAATTACGTGCAAAAAGTGTTAGTCGAAATCTCCAACCTCTATTTTGTTGTCCAATTTTAGTAGAGACACCCTATATATAAATAGATATTTATTTGAAACGTGATCAATAACAGAAATATAATATGTATCCATAGTTTAATCTAAGTAACATCCAAGTACCTACAAAATTATTAAACAAACTTTTTTACATAACTACAAAACAGGAACAAACAAAATTATGTGGGGCAGTGTGGTAATAACTCTGTGCCGATATCCGGTAATCATCAAAGTTTAAGAATTGCGCCCCATCTGTAGTTTGGACAGCATATCCCTGGGATGGCAGGGTTGGCATTTTCTGGTTGTAATGGTGGTGCGGAACTTATAGTTTCGACAGCATATCGGGAAGGTCCTGGGATGGCAGAAATGATATTTTCTGGTGGTGCGGTATTTATCAGTGTCTGTCACAAGTTGGAAGACCTGTTGTTTGATACTCAGTTGTAATGGCACTGGAAACGACTTTACTGTTGCAGCCATTGAAGAAAAAAATATATCCAGAGGATGTACGTTTGGCTGCGCGACACCTGTTGCTCACGCTTAAATTGCAGGTATTCCTGCATTGGCGACTGCTGCACATGTTCACGTGTTCGTTTCAGCCTGCTACATGGAAGCCACGTCGAGGAACTTGAAACGCTTTTCACTGAATCAGGGGCTACGTGTTCAGAGACGCCTTCCGTTGAATGTTGGGTAGGATCGTCAGCATCTCCTCATCATCAGAAGTATAAATTAGTTGCAATTCCTCTCGTTGTTGCAAATGGGGTTTAGGAATGCCAATTCTTTTTCAAATTTTATTGGTTTAATCTTTTTCGCACCTTGACCACTTTTAGTTCTCCTCAACTGTTTGGCCTTTCTATAATTATCTTCGTTAAGTTTCTTTACAGACGTCACCTAAAACAAAGACTTCAATACATTTTTGTTTTAGGTTCTTAACGACCGGCAATTCATTTAAATCGATGGTATGCGTTCCGAATGGGGGAAAGCACCGTCCTAAAAATTGTTTATAACACCTGTGAAGCTATATGGAATCAATTACAGTCCACGGAAATGCCGCAACCATCAGAACAAATGTGGAAAGAAGTAGAAAAAAAAATTGGCAACGTTGGAATTTTCCAAACCTTATTGGAGCGATTGACGGAAAACACGTAATTAATTATACAAGCTCCACCAAATACCGGTTCACTGTACTTTTCATACAAAAAATCATTTAGCGTTGTTTTTATAGCCCTAGTATCAGCTGACTACAAATTTATCGTTATTGATGTCGGCTCTTACGAAAAAAAATCAGATGGTACGTGCCATATTTTCTTCATCGGCACTTGGAAAACTATACCGTCTGATAAAGCTCTACCAGAAACCAATATAATTTTGCCCATGTTATGGTAGGGGACGATGGACGAAGCTTTTCCGCTTTCAGTAAATCTCATGAGACCATACCCAGGACATCAAACAGCCAATAATGAAGAAAATCGTATTTTTAATTATAGACTCAGTAGGGCTCGTCGAGTAAGCGAAAATGCCTTAAAGCAACATGTGTATACTACGTAATTATTTAAGAGAAGACACTGGCTATTGGACTGAAGACGACCAAGGTGAAGTATGTGTTGCATCAGAAGTATTTCGTCCTCTACTTGGTATTGGGGGCAATAGCGCCCAACAGGCTTTGCAAATCAGGGAACAGTTCAAAAATTATGTCACTTGAGCGCTGTCGATTGGCAGTTACAAGATGTACGAAGTGGAAGAGGCAATATTATTTGAAAGTTATTTATACTTAAGTACAATGTCTTTTCAACGATACAAATACAGTTTGCTCTAAAATTTCCCGCCATATTTCTTCCTTTCTTTGGTGGTTACTGTCATACCTATCACTTAAGTCATATAATTCTTTGTAATTTTGAACTCGCAATATCAAATTTTCGTGAAAACTCATTTTTGTGCCTATTCTTATACCCAACTGTACACCAAATGAGCTGCAGGCATAAACTGGCAAAATTCCGATGATGCCGCGGCAATTTCCGATCCGCATCGCACATACGTCGGTATCGGCACGCACGGTCCGCATCGGCCGGATTTTAATTTTTTTCCAGAATTCGGGCCGGATTTTTAAAATTCGATGCCTGCCGTTCGGACATATGTGCGCTGCTTCATTTAATTTCATTGAAACAATTTTTTTCCGATCCGTACCGTCCGTCCGATGCCGTTGTATGTGCGCGTACCTGAAATTAATGCTAAAATGCTACGAGCGACTGAACACTGAATGAGCCCCTGCATGGTTCCCTGTCAAATTCCAGCATGCACGATTCACGTCTCCCGCGTTACCCAATAAAGAGTCGTTCTATCCGCCTGCTAGTCGGTGAACCCTTGACGATCACGCAACGTTGTTTGTTTTGATTTACTCTATTGTGTCTGTGAATGGACTTATGAGCAACTTTAATAAAATCTATATTCCGAGTTTTTAATATCTTAGGGAATGTACTGGACCACAGGGTAAAAACGATCTTAAGTCACATTTTAGTGAAAAGTGAGTTAACCGTTCTATCTTATACTTTTCATGATACTCTTTAACATCACGTCCGCGAACGTATCGAAAACCGACCTTAGTTCGAGTACTTGTAATTTAAAAACAGACGCTCTATGGAAGAACGATCCAAGTCAATGCCGTTGTATTAAGTACCGATCTAAATACCAGCGTCAATGAAATTCGCAACAGAAAATATGGCCTGATATTACGTTGCCAATAGGATAATCCTCTAAACCCCAGTTCTAATGGATTTTTTTTATTAACACTTTCGCGGACATTGACGTCATTTCACGTCATTGACCTTTGTTCTGCCGGGGCACTAAGAAAAAGCTAAGTGCCCTCAAATTGTCACAGTGATAAAATATCTATTTGATTACATAGAAAAACGTAACATAGCTTTTAAATGACAATTTTTCAAAGAATTAGTTATATGTCCCGCAAATGACATAGTTTATTTCAATAGGACACTGACGTCATATGCCGCATATAAGATTATATGCATTTCTAAGAATGGGAAGTTTTGTGCTGCTTTGGCAAAGATAAAAAAAAATGCAAAAACGCTATACATGCCAACCCTTCACCTTTAACTGGACTTAGATCGTTCTTCAATGTTGCTTTTGGTATTTAGAGAATAATTTTAAGTTTTTTTTTTGGCCGAATTTAATTAAAAGGTATCTCTGTTCACCTTGCCATTGTAATGACCTTGCCTTATTATAAATTAGATATTAAATCTTCACAAAAATATGTGTTTTATTGAAATATAAAATAGCCAATTCCAATTATTTTTGTGACTTAGATCGTTTTTCCCTGTGGTCTTAATTTTTTTGTTAATTTAGATGCATGTATTTTCAATGGTTTAGCCAGATTCATCATAATTTTTACGGAAGGCTGAAAAAAATTTAATATTGTAGAGCCAACTTTACCTGAATGAGCGCTAAATCGAATGTATGAGTAGACAGCTATGAGCGTTAATGTCTGACGGCTCGTGTATTTAGATTTCCGTCTTGATTGCAAAACAGAGCAGTCTTGGAATAAATACGGAAGCGTAGCAATATTTGGCCGTCATACACGTGGCTGTAAATCTCTCAAGGCTTGACGCACATATAACGTGTATAAATTAGCTACTATCCCATCACCTACCAGACTCGAGACGGTGTTACCAGAAAAAGCGACAGCTAACGTTATATTTTTTACTCAGAAATAAATCAATATATCCATAAAAACAAAATTTATATTACAATAAACCGTAAAACTGATTGATCTGATTAATAACTGACACATCATCTGTAAATATAGAATGGTAACATAATTGTAAAGACAAAATATGTTTTAGAAAAATAAGGCTATTCTTAAATTTAAGAAAATCACGTTTTGAACATTAGCACCCATAAAGCACAAATTAATAGAATATCCAGGTAAAGCGAGATAACACATGAGAAAGGAGCTAGGAAATAAATATTGATTCCAACAACCAGGCCGAATTTAAACGTCTTGCATAGTCTAGCTTTTATTCTAGAATAGCCTGAGAACGTATCACTTATTAGAGTATTACGAAGTCGTTATGAAAACTAATAAAGTGAGTCATCAAAGCCTTCAGCATAATTCCGAGAGCTCCTAAGAGCCAGTAATGGGAAGATAAGTGAAAAGAACTAAATTCGTCATATACACTCAGATGTAATTATTTGAACAAGCCTTTTCAATGGTCCCTAGAATCTGAGATATGTAGAAAAAGATCAAACGTTCTATTTATATTTTTTAGTCGTGTATATAGCTGAATCAGCTCCAATTATGCAGTGGTATAGAGCACAAATAAATAACCCGAGAGGCTACACTCTGCAAATACACTCACAAGAGCTGTCCAATAATTGACTAAAACCATCACTTTTTTACAAAGTCACAGTAACTTCATAAAAGCCAAAATAACCTTCATACAAAATAAAAAAATTCGGCCCCTGTCAAATATCCAGTCATTTTACAGACTGAGTTAAATCATATTTCGATAAAGTTTGATATAATAAAGGATCATAAAATATACATAGATTGTAAATTACACCGTTTAACATTCACATTTTCAGATAAAAAAATTAAACTCTAGCAATGACCTGCTTCTTTTAATTTAGCTATAAGTGTGTCGACATCAGGTAATATTTGTCCTGCTTGTCTTGTTGGTGGTTCTTCGACACTGATCACTTTGATTCTGGGTGAAGTGTCGACTCCAAGATCTTTGGGAGTCAATTTTTGAATTGGTTTCTTTTTGGCTTTCTGTAAGAAAGAAAATACAATCATGTTTTATTAAGAAACAGTTGTTATACGTTGATAGTTGTCTCTTAATGATATGCCTGGTTATAACTAGAATAAACAAATAGAATGTATGAATGGTGGGGGTTGTGCCTTAGAGGAGTGTAGTCAACTTGCACGATCATGCTGCATGACTTGTTCCCCACTAGTCAGTAAGAGCCAGGGCTTATCTTTTTGAAAGGAATACAGAAAAGCTGCTTAAATGAATTACATTCTAGGATCGAGCATTGATATTAGGAGGTCTTAGAAAATTAAATATTAGAATTCTTCGATCCGGTTCGGAAAGACGTCAAAAAAAATAATCTGTAATCCTTATTATTATTATTATTATAGTGTGGATGAGTTCTTTAATCAAAAGCACAGTTTCTCAATGTAATAATGTTGTAAATATTTATTGTACGACATAATGATGCTGTTGCTATTGTAATCTTTATATATAAAAATGTCAGGTGGTAAATCTTTGTATACATTTTATTCATTTGTGAGTAAGATCAAGTTTATTTGAATAAATTTGAATGGAATTGATGGCAATCAAAAACGTACATCTAATTTGAGCTTACATTAATAGCTCATTTTCGTATCCGGCGATGATTTTTATGTTTTGTTCAAAAGATCTGAATTAGGATGGATATAACTTGTGTAAATCATGTAATAAAACTATTTCTGAAGGAGCTAAGGCAGTGTGTTGTGATAGTTGCCACATTATTATGCACCCGCTGGAGACCTGCACATGATTGAATGCAACAGAACTCAGAGCTGTTGTTATTCAAAAACGCAGTATGATGTATTTCTGTAAACCATGTAGGGAGGCTTTTGAAAATGTGTCTGCCATTTTGCAACAAATTGGAGTTGAAGAAGGAGGTTGATCTTTTAAAGAATAAGCTTGAAACTCTCAATCAGAAATGCAACCATGGTGCTTCGGAAATTAATAAGGAAGAAGTCTTTAATAAAATACAGGAAAGGGCAACCAGATCTACGAACTTTAAAATTTATAATGTGAAGGAATCGGGTAGTGAGGATTGAATATGATAAGAAGGTGGTGCAGTAGGTTTTTCAAACATTGAATGTCAGCCCGAGCATTGGAGGTGTGAGTATGTTAGAGAAGGTTCTTCGAATAGGTAGAAAGGTGGATAACGCTTGTAGACCACTGAAAATCATCTGTGCTGATCCGTCATATGTTAAGGAAGTTTTGAAGGCTAAGAAAAAGTTTTGAAGGCTAAGAAAAAGTACAATCTCAGTATAAGATCAACTACAATACAGAGGGAGCAATTTAAGAAAGCATTATCTGAATTGGAGTTGAAAAATGAAGGGATTGATAAGAGTTTTGTAATTCGGTATATCAATGGTTGTCCTGTCCTGTTGGTATAGAAAAAAACTACAGTGCCCCATTATTGATGTACTCCCAGAATGTTAGTGGGATGCGTACCAAGATATCGGACTTTAGCTTGGCAGTGTATTCATCAAATTATGGCTTTGTTATTATTACGGAAAGCTGGTTGTATGAAGATATCTGTTCGGAGGAACTCAGTTGCAGTAACTACAACATATTTAGAGCTGACCGTAATGCACAGATTAC
The DNA here is from genome assembly GCA_016904865.1 of Pissodes strobi. Lineage (NCBI taxonomy): Eukaryota > Metazoa > Arthropoda > Insecta > Coleoptera > Curculionidae > Pissodes > Pissodes strobi. The sequence goes on along the minus strand of JAEQML010053470.1, from coordinate 11,766 downwards.
GGCGAAAGAGAGAGGGAGCGGTCTGCTGATCATGGTGAAAAATCATATACGGGCTTCAATTGTCAGTAAGTCTGAGACAACCTTTGAGCAATTGTTTCTCTTATGTAAATGTTTGGGAGCTGAATTTATTTTAGGGGGTATTTATATACTTCCCAGATCATCTGAAGATCTGTACAGGGACCACTGTCAGACAGTTGAACAAATTTGTGCTGAGTTTCCTAATTCTAAGCTGTACATAGTAGGGGACTTTAATTTACCCGAGGCGCGGTGGTCGAATGCTGAAAATGGAGTGGAAGTGAGATGTCCAGCCAATTCATCTGCTTTACAACTGGCACAAATGTACGGCTTCTATAATATGCACCAAATGATTGACGCTCCGAACAGCCGAAACATATTTTTCGATTTGCGGTTTACAATGATTGTTTTAAATCTCTGGACCCTAGCTTTAGTGACTCTATTAATCATACTTCATACTCTTGTAGTTTTAAGTTAAATAATGCTAGGTTAGTACCACTTAGGATAGAGGATTTTTACTTTGATTTTAAAGATGGTAATTATCAGGGTCTGAATGATTATTTATTTTCAATAGATTGGAGTCACATTTTCAGTGATGGCGATATAGATGTTATGGTCTCCGAATTTTATGGGATTCAAAACTACGGCATTCAGTGTTTTGTTCCACAGAAGAAATTTAGAACATCCAACTTTCCTTCCTATTTTTCTGGAGGTTTCAGAAGGTTGATTTCTCTTTAAAAAAAAAAACAAGCACAAAATATCAGAGGTCTAAAAATGCTACAAACTATTTGGAATTTAGTAGGGTTAGAACACAGTGTAAGAAATTAGCACAGGAGTGTCATATGAATTATTTAAACAAAATAAATAGTGATATGACTACCAACCCAAGAAATTTCTGGAAATTTGCAAATAAAAAAAGAAGATCAAATGAATTTCCAAAAAACGAGTCTTAACAATGCAATGTAATAGCTACTGATGGTCAGGGAATTGTTGATCTTCTTGCTGATAACTTCGCTACGGTCTTCACAGGTTCAAGTGCCAATACCTCATGTGGGAGCTTTACCACAAATTAATATTGACTGTCCAATTATTATAAGTGTGGATGAGGTATTCGATAAGTGAGGGTCATTGCCTAATAAGTTAATGATTGGTCCTGATGGTATTTCAAATATATTCATTATCTCAGCCGTTGTGTAAGTTATTTCGTATATCTTTGTCTGCTGGGTTAGTTTTGTTTCTCCTTTATTTAAGTCAGGTGCAAGAAATGATATTAAAAACTATCGTAGTGTATCTGTACAGTCTTCTATCCCAAAAGTTTTTGATAGTTAGGGGAGGTTGATCTACGGTAACCAATCTACTTGTTTACAACAGTAAACTGTCGGATGCCTTGGAGAGGGGGTATCAGGTTGATGCCATATATACCGATTTCTCCAAGGCATTTGACAGAGTTAATCACTTGTTGCTGATTGAGAAGTTAAAACATTTAGGTTTTTCAGAAAGATTGGCGAAGTGGGTACATAGTTTTCTTAGTGAGAGAAATTTGAAGATAAAAATTGGTAATTTTTTGTTAAGGGTGATTGATGTGTGCTCTGGGATCCCTCAGGGGGGCATTGTTCTCCTTTGCTGTTTAGTCTCTTTGTCAATGACCCCAAAAATGACCTTCACTCTGAGTCGGAATGCTTGTGAGGATACGGTGGCTTCTGTGAAGTTTTTGGGTGTGTTTTGAATGCACGGTTGACGTGGAACAGTCATGTGGAGTACGTGTCTAGAAGGGTCTCCTCCGGTGTATATGTGCTGAGAAATTTGAGTCGGAATGTCTCCAAGAGGATCTTAGTCTCGACATTTGCATTAAGGGGTTGTCAGTGGAGTTATTCACAAACAAAGTAAAGCAATTTTTGCAGCGCTAAGCATTTTACTTAGTTTTATGCCTATAATTTCGGAAAACTTCATATTGAATATTCTTCTAGTTACTGCGCTTCTTGTTTGACTTCTTGTATAGTGTTGTCCAGTTGTATACTTACTTTACTATTTTTACTGTATTTTTTGTTGTATAGTTTTACCTTAGACTTAGCATCTATTGACGTATGTAAACTATTTTGTACAAGCACGAATAAATATTTTTACTTTACTTTTACTTTCTCTGGAAGCTGTGAGGTCAGTGTATGTTGGTTTGATCAGATCACAACTTGAATACGGTTCAAGAATTTAGACGCCTCAGTATAATGTTTATAAGTCATTACTCGAGAGAATACAAAACAAATTCTTGGGATATTGTAATTATAGGTTTAATTTGAATCTCATTGCTGATCATGACTACTCTCGTATTTTGCATAAACTGAAATTACTTATGCTTGATAAAAAAAAGGATTATGTATGACATTTCTCTCATTTATAAAATAATAAATGGTATAACATCATATCCATTTTTGCTATCGGAAATGAATTTTTCAATTCCGCAAAAAATGCTGCGGCATAATAATTTATTTTCCATTAGTTTTCACAGAACAAATTATGGTAGACATTCTTTTGTGGACAGATCTCTGGAGTTTTTAAATGGAGAGGATAGATTGGATGTTTTTCATGGTTCTTTCCGGGTCTTTAGGAATACTCTGCTGGGAATACTTTGATGTAATGTTATTACTGTTAGTGTAAGGTGTTTTCACTAAAATATTGCCATTTATACTAGTATTAATGTTCTCCTGATTTGGTTGATATTTTTAGTATGGCTGTTAACCATTGTTCTGGAATTACTTATTCTAGAATTACTTATTTTATTTTGTAAATTTATATTGACATAACCATATTGTATACTGTTGTTATTTAGTAATGGGGGTTTCCCGTTTAATAAATACATAAATAAACTTGTCAACCAAACATACAACAACTTCAAAGGAACAAACAGTCACAGAAACGTGCAGAATTCTACATAAAACAATAGGGAAATTTTGGTTTTATAAGAAAAAACAATAAGTATATAATTAGAGGTATTCTGCGAATATACTTGCCAGAAGGTTCATAATTGGTTATGTCTTACCATAATGTTTGGCAACGTGGCATATCTAGGTTCGTTCAATCTGAGATCAGCACTCAACACAGCTGGCAGCTTAGACTTGATAACTTCTAGACCTCCGTCGACTTCTCTTGTTACTGTTATATCTTTATCGCCTTTTTCGACCTAAACAGATTTTTTCTTTCATTATGTAAATGCTTTTAATTTTTAAACAATAAATAATTGCAAACAATATTTTGCCTGGGCAGTTTTCAGTGTCGCTAACACTAATTACCAATGATCTAATTGAGAAAAGCAAGCTGCTTCAAAAATATATACACATGAATACTCCTTTATTTTCATGTCGTTAGAGTTAGAGTTAACAAGTCAAGCTCAATATTTATCAAACAACCCTATATTTAACAAACAACCATTAGAACAAAAAAGGAATAAACGTTTGATAGAACCAATGTTTTACTGACATTACCATAATGCTTTTAAACTCAAAAAGTAAATATGTAATCAGTATTTTGAATGTTTGCTAGCCAGTTAAAAGAAGGTCCAAAAAAGCTTGCTCCATATCAATAGTTTTAAAAGGCTTTTAACATAGTTGTTGCTGTCCACAGGAGGATATTTTTAAGAGGAATTTCAAAACTTAGAAAAGCAAAATTGTAGTGAGTGAGTTTTCCTCAATTAGTTGCATCAAAATAGTTCTTACCTTTGATGCAAAAGTCGCCTGAGGCCAGTCTAGAAAGCCTGCAGTCATTTGAGCTGTCTGATTGCAATCATCATCTATAGCCTATAATGGAAAAATAATACGAATAAATGAAAGATATTTTATCAATATTTGATTTATTTTTATCTTTTTATTTCAATGTCCAAAATGGCGACTGTAAACGTGTTATTGGCAAACATTTTGGAGAATTTTAAGTAGTTTAGCGTTGTTAAAAACCTACAGAGAGTAAAACTAACACAACAAACAAAAATTACATTTTTGTTTGCGGGCTAGATTTCTTCTTTCGACAGTCGCCATTTGAGACGGAACGTTTCCCTTTGAAAATATTAAAATAGAAAAACTAAAATAATGCAAATATTCGCATTTTCTACCCAAAGTTTATTTTTGCGAATATATTTGGTACACAAAAATGAAAAAGATTAGTTTTTACGTTATTAGTTTCTTGATTTGTAGTAAAACAAGGTTTTTTAGGTTTCAGTTGGACGGACAGCTCAACAACCGTTCCAAAAATATGAAAAACAAAAAATGCAAGAAAAAAATCAAATTCAATACTTACTTGCTTGCCAACTATAATCAGATCAATTTTTTCCTTTTCGGCAATTTTAGCTAAAATTTTAGACACATGAATGGGCTGCAGAGTTTCATTTTCTTGTGCCGTCACTTCTACATGGATGCCTTTATCGACACCCATGGCCAGAGCAGTTCTCAACACTTCCTGAGATTGGGCTGGTCCACAAGATACTGCAATAATTTCAGAAGCGATTTTTTTCTCCTTCATTCGAATCGCCTCTTCTACTGCTATTTCATCAAAAGGATTCATTGAGTGTTTCACGCCATCAGTAACAACACCTGTTTTATCAGGCTTTACTCTGATCTACAACAAATATTGGAAATATAGAGAATGTTGTTCTCTTGAAGATCAAACAAAAATAATCTTGTTAAATCTCGATAGGTAAGATAATGGAACGTTAATCTATACGAAAATAATTGAATATAACTTTCTAGATTTCATGTAAATGTAAGCAGTTATGTTTACTGTCTAAAATGCAACTTTTTATATCACTCATATTATTGATGATATTTGATCATGCATGGCCTCAGCTAGAATGTTGGAGCATTCAGGTATGGCTCGTAGAATTGAGGTCCTATCCGAGTGGCCGAATGATGATGGTGTGTGTCGGTTTTGGCAATAAAAAATGCGTTTCAAGAAATAAAATGATTGCTTCTAGGGCATTTATTCACAACCTGTTGAAGTTAGGAATGTTAATAATTCTGGGAATTCTTCCAAACGACATTTAAGGCAATTTCCAATTTGCACAAGAGTTTTATTATCTGAATAATTATATGTAGCAACATTTGCTTCTATTCTTCTTTTTTAGATAAATTTTCTATGTAATTGTATATATATTTTTAACCATATACTTACAATCACATCTATTTAAAGAAGAAATTTCTCTTGAATTAGTAGAACATCCTTCTTGGTTTTTAAAGGAATCAATTAAAATTGGAATAAATAATAAAATAAAATATTTCTGCAGTATCTGCAAATTAACTGTTGCTTCTAACACAAATTGCTTTCCTTGTGATTAATTTTTAAATTGGGTGCATAAAATTTGTCTTGGAATTAATATGTCCAAACATATATACAGACATGCCATTAGATAATAAAGTATACATTAGTTAATACCTACCTCATGTTCTGTTTCGTTCAAGGTCTAGTTAGAGCTCAGTTGTTTTTATATAATTTTTTGTATTGATAGATATGCCGGGGTTAGTTTTTGTACACCTGTGTTTCAATTATAGCTTATCATTTTGGTTGTGCTTTTTGATGATCTTTGATTGCGGTAAGTATAATGTATAATAATATATAGTGGCTATGGATTGAGTTTGCAAGAGGAAAAAAACTCTTATTACAGTTCTTAGACTTCTTGAATGCAAGCCATAATACGGCCACCTAAGAATGTGCATTGTATCACTGATGACATGCATTCAAGGAGTCCATTATAGGAACTATATACCAAAGTATATCTATGCACCTATTGCCAAAATGATCATGTAGTGTAGCCAACGTCTGACTATTATTGTCTAATTTATTAACACTCTGTATATTTTGCTCACACAATTTCAGTCTCAGGTTAGTGAGCTTTATAATTTGGCTTTCCTACTAAATCTTATTAGAAAGAAAAAAAGAACGCACTGGTTAACCCGAGGCATTCGGGCATGCATCAGCGAGAAATCTGCTTTCACTGCACTATCTTAGGAAATATTTTGATGTGTTTGTAGCTTATTTTAATAAGTATAGAGGAATTTATAGGAGGGTGGTGAAATCGGCAAAGAAAAAGCATTTTGCGCGTAGAATTCTAAAAATAGACAGAATGGTCAGTGGTGAATGAAGATAGAGAGAAGAATGATGTTACAATAATTAGGGATAACCTAATATTATGTTCCACGCAGTGCTCAGATGTAGCTACTGAATCGTAGTCTGAGCTAGTTTCTAGCTTAACACAAATAATTAATGAGCTCAACACCTTAATGATAAGTCAAAATTTGTTGACACCCTTAAACGGGAAAAACAAACCCTTCTTTATGAGGCAGAATCCATGGAACAACAATTGGTGGATGAGAATTGCGAGCTAAAGCGAAGAATTGCTGAACTGAGCAAGGAACCAATAGACCATGGTGCTCTAAACATACCAAAAGAGTTGGTTTCTTCGTCAACTCAAACAGTCATGGGAAATATATTTTTGCTCCCTGATAATCATTGCCAAACCGCGCCAAGCGTGAGAGACATTGGAACTTCAATGCCTAATGTACAAACTGACAGTACACTAATACCTTCCGACGACCGTCATCGATCATTTAAAGCGGAGCTGCATAAAACCATGGATGAGTTATCCGACCTTAAAGGGCGTGAACGGCGAATGCTCATCACTATCGAGACCCTTGACCATGAGAACGAATTCCTCTCGAAGGAACTGAAGGGCTTGAAGCAACTCCTGGCTGATTCACACCACCTCTCAAGCAATCTGGATAGATCTGCCCCTATAAGCAGTAATGACTTGGAAGAGGTTGCAAGTTCGTTATTTGACGAACTATCTGTCATAGACCCACATATGGTTCTAAACCGATCACCAAAACAACAAAAAACCAAATCTCCAGTTTCACGGCGCGTAGATCAACCCATTTTTAAGCAGTCTATATCCAGTGTTAATAAAAGAAATATCCTGGTCTTTGGTGACAGTAGTGCAAGAGGAGTTGCCGGTGAGTTATCTAAGTTTTCGTACTCTTGGGACTATTCCATTTATGGAGAATGCCATCCTGGTTTTTCTGTCCACCAATTGGCAAACGGAATTTTTCAATTAACAACCAATTTTGGACCTAACGATAATGTTATAGCGTGTATTGGTCTGGACGTCATTAGTAACAGTAACTTTTACCAATTAAATAAACTATTTTCCATTGGAAAGTATACTAATCTTGTTTTTTCTTTGTCATATTCAAGTATAAATAATAATGAATATTTTAGGTTTGTGTCATTATGTAGAAAGTTTCTTGCATGTCAAAATGCGTCTGTAAGAATTTTAGATAACAATATTGTAAATGGTAGATATAGGCTGTCAAGGAAGTCTCTTTGTAAAAATATTTTTTCTTATGTAGAGTCCAGTTGTACTTTGAAAAGTGTATTCGTTTCGTCCTGTATTAGATATTGTGACACTACCTGCACTGCTAATGTTACAAATAATAGTCAAGGCTTGTCAGATCAGGGTGGTAACAATATCGAACGAGGTCCTTTTTTAGACTAAAAAACTCTGACACGAGCATATCATTAATGCTCATAAATATTCAATCTATTCGTAATAAAAGTGACGACCTTTTTATAATCCTTAAAAGTTTAAAATTTCCTAACATAGTTTTGTTGACAGAGCATTGGTTGAAGCCTGAAGAACCTCTCCATGTCCCGGGCTATTTTGTAATTTCGAAATTCAGCAGATCAAGTCATGAACATGGTGGCACTGTTGCGCTGGTGGATGAGTGTGCTTCTGGGCGATTTAGTGGTGTGGATAAATTTGATAATCTACTTATTGAAAAAAAATTTGAATTTTCTATTATTCATTCGGTTAAACTTCGGTGTTTTATTGTGTGTATCTACCGTTCACCGAGCAGTGATTTGGACGTGTTCTTAGAAAGGCTCGAATTCCTTCTTTCTCGATTCCCTTTAAATCATAAGATTATACTTGCTGGTGACCTAAACATAGATTTTGAAGATAAAGGTAGCAGGTCTACCTTGAGGCTGTCCAACTTGTTTGACTCCTTTGATCTTCACATGCATGTTCACAGCTCGACTCGTGTGACTAAAATAAAATAAAATATCCTCTACAACCATCGACTACATCGCTTCTAACATACAAGAGAATGTCTGCTGCGAGGTGTTTAATCCCAATCTCTCGGATCATAATGCTATTCTGGCCATAATTCCTATGAATTGCTTTCGCTTCTTTGAGGGCAGGAGGTTTGGCAGAGTTTATAGCAGTCATAACTTTCAACAATTTCGTGACCTGTGTGAATCTTTCAACTTGTATTCTGTTATGCGAGGGGCTGATCCTCTGGGAGCTTTCCACGGTGCTTTGGCAAATATTGTCAACAACGCTTTTCCTGTCCTTCATTTGAAGCCAAGGCGTAAAGACAGAAGAAGATGGCTGACACGAGGGATACGCACTTCTGCCTCAAATCTGAGATTTTTAAACAGCCTCAGGAAAGCGTATCCTGATAGCATGATGCTCGTCTTATTACTCCTTGTATAGGAGAACCTACAGAATCGTCATTCGCAATGCCAAAAAACTGTATTATTCCAAACGTTTTTCTGATTCTAAAAATAAACAAGGCGAATCATGGGCTATTGTCAATGAAATTACTAATAGAGCAAGTAAATCTTCACAAATAAATATTGACTCCAACTCTCTAAACAATTACTACTGTTCGATTGGCAATGATCTAACTAAAGACCTTCATCCACTCGCCGACCCCCTAATATATATGTCTAATGTGAATGTGACTGATACATTAAATATTTTTATCCCAACTAGTGCCGGTGAAATCAGAAAAACCACAAGTTCTATGAAAAACAAAAAAGCGGCGACTGACGATGGAATATCTATCAGGGTACTGGAAAGTCTACCTGATAGGGCCATTGCTGCTCTATCACACGTTGTTAATATCTCTTTTGTGTCTGGTTCCTTTCCATGTTGCTTTAAATTAGCTAAAGTAATACCTCTTTACAAGGGCGGTGATCAATTGACTCCCTCAAATTATAGGCCGATTTCTTTGCTGTCTACTCTCTCTAAGCTTGTTGAGCGCCTAGTGAAGGATCGTCTCTTATCCTTCCTGAATAATCATGATATTCTTACTGAAAATCAGTATGGATTTAGATCTGATGCAATGTTCGAGTTTCTGTCGGGGGTTTTCCAGGGTATAAATGGGCGAATGGCGACTGCGGCAGTGTTTTGTGACTTGTCAAAGGCCTTCGACTGTGTGAGTCACGAGGTGCTGCTGCGGAAACTCTTTGCTTACGGGATTCGAGGCGCGGCACTTCGGTGGTTCGAGAGCTACCTGTGTGGCCGGGAGCAGTCTGTCCACATAGATGGTGTGTCATCTAGCAGACAGCGTACTTCATGCGGCGTGCCCCAGGGTTCTGTATTGGGGCCAATCCTTTTTTTATTATATGTGAATGATTTGACTATGCTTGAAATTGCTGGGCGCTTTACGCTGTTTGCAGATGACACTACCTTACTGTGGCGCGACAAGGATCCGGGGAGGCTGCTGCGGGATATTGGGTTGGATCTCGGAAGGATTAAGCAGTGGTGTGACGCCAATCGCCTCTGCTTGAACATGTCTAAAACTAACCTCATCGGCTTCAACTGTCCTATTGATGGCCTTATATTTGGTGACAACACCATCCAGGCTGTGAACTCTTCTAAGTTTCTGGGTTTGTGTATTGACGAAGACTTAAAGTTCTATACTCATATCGTTAAGTTGAATAAAAGATTGGCATCTCGTTGTTTTTCTGTTCGGGCAACCTTTCGAGAGCTTGGTGGAGAAGTTGCGCGTAACGTGTATTATGCCCTTATTGAGTCACATCTCAGATATGCCTTGCCCTTCTGGGGAGCTTGCTCTCGAAATCTTTTTCAATCTGTCTTCGTTCTGCAGAAGAGAGCTGTTAGAAATCTCTGTAATGCGCATCCAAGAACCCACTGTAAGCCCCTTTTTATCAAGCACTCTATTCTGACCCTCTCATCTTTATTTATTCTGGAAATCGCTTGCCTAATTCATAAAAATAAGTATCAATTTCCCAATCCTCAGATGGTATATGGTACACGTCAGATTGGCAATGTTCCCTTGCCCATTCCACATTCCAGCCTTGTCAGAAATTCCTTGATTTACAGTGGCATCAAGATATACAATCATGTTGATCTGCGGATTAGAAATATTCGAGACTTAAAAGCCTTCCGTAAAAGTTTAAAATGCTCTTTATTGCAGAGAGCTTTCTATTCTGTTGACGAGTTTTTCGAGCAGAACTAGAAGGCTCATTATATTCTATTATTAACTCATGAAGTGTGTGTTCCAATAATGAGTTATCAAAGTTTTATTGTGATAAATGGCTGCAATAAGCCATTACAATTTTGACTGTGGCTGCAATAAGCCATTACAATTTTGACTGTACTAATGCAGGTACTGTGATAATGTGTATTGCGGAGGTAATATTTGCCATTTAATATGTTTTAAGTCACCACACTTATGTTTTCCTGTTGTTTTTTTTTTATTTTGCTTCGTTGTGTTTTGTTATGTTTTATATTTTGTATACATCTTATAAAGCTTTGTCAATAAGAAATGTTACATGTAATATTTTTTGGACAATAAAGCACTTTAAATAAATAAATAGAGATAAGGGCCATGATTCGGGTGCTGATTTGTCCACAGGAAAACTTAATAATTTTTACTGCTCCATTGCTCAACGTTTATCAAGTAAGCTAAATGCAAGTAGAGATCCTTTGGATTATTTAAAAGATAAATCTGTTTCGGAATATTTTTTTCACTCCTACTGATATTGTTGAAATAAAACTGATACCCTTGCTGATACCTACTTAAGGGAATAAAAATAATAATTAGCTATCTGTAAGAGTCTTGCTAGAACTGAATGATTCTGCTTATCAGACATTGTCGAACACTATAAATGATTCATTTTGCAAAGGGGAGTTTCCGGAGATTTTAAAGTGGACTGCTTCCAAATTCAAATAGCATATTAGTGCTTACAGTGCCAAAAAACACTTACATAGGTCAATAAAATAATACAATAAAGTTATGCATCCTTAACTAACTTATAAACTAAAATAATCATTAGTATGCCATAATAAAACACAAAAACATTGCAGTAACAAACATACAGAGTTCAATATTAATGTAATGTAATTGTTAAAAGAATCCATGAGCATTTCATCGAACCTCCGGTTCCAGACAGACCCCAAGAAATTTAACATTTTCAACAGTGCCCTCTGTATCTCCAATACGACATGAAAAAGTCATTTTCTGAGTCTTGGATGAATTTAGGAACAGTTTCTTACACGAGAACCACGATTCAGCCCTCGAGAGTGCCTCCCTCATTATACCCTCTGCCCCTGCACTAGTACCAACAGAGCAGACAACTGTGGTGTCATTAGCGAAAAGGACAAACTGCAATCCAGGGCCGGCCCAGGGTAGGTCATTGATATAAATCAAAAACAACAGGGGTCCAAGGACTGATCCCTGTAGCAACCCAACGCCCAAGCGCCTCTCCTCCGAATCAACCCCACCGACCCGAACCCTCTGGCACCGTTCAATGAGGTAACTTTTTATAAGAGATACACTTTTTGTGTCAAACCCATAATGAGACAGTTTCTTGATGAGGATGTCGTGGGAGACACAAGGCATCACTAAGGTCGCAAAAGCCAGTGGCCACTGAGTCAAAAGCATCATAAATGTAGTTAGAAAGATC
>JAEQML010053469.1:0-40234 GCA_016904865.1 Pissodes strobi | reverse complement strand
GCTATCAAAATTACTTAACAGCATTATTTAATATAATAAGAGGAACCTATTTCAAGTTGATTTACCAACAAAAAAAAAATGCAAAATATTAATTTTCTTTCATAATATTAATATTTCAATCCGGAACTATTTTTCTACGCGTAGCAAATAATCTGTAAAGCAAATCTGTTCGCGGATCTGGCAATGTCTCTGGGTGTCGATTTCGAACACGTCTACCTAGCAATCCTAGCATATCCCATATGTATTCAATTGCATTTAAATCCGGACTACGCGGTGGCCACTCCAATCGCTCAATGTTCACCTCTTCTAAATATTCTGTTACAACCCGTGCAACATGGGGCCTGGCAATATCTTGCATTAAAAGAAAGTCTTATTCGACGAACTGGGCGAAGGGTACCACGTGATTAGTGATTGTTGGATATAACGGTTAGCGGTTAAAGAACCATTTTCTGTCATCACTAGGTCCGTACGGGCATATAGTGATACCCCAGCCCACACCATGATACTACCTCCTCCGAAAGGCGTTTTAGGATATATGCAACATTGGACAAATCGTTCATCTGGTCTCCTCCAGACACGTTCACGTCCGTCAGGTGAGCGCAGACAAAAGCGGGATTCATCCGTGAATAATACACGCGCTCACTCTTTTACTCTCCAGTTCCTGTGTTCATGAGCAAAATTTAATTGCCCTGTACGGTGAGCTGGAACTAAAAAGAGGACACGCAACTGGTCTTCTTGACATTAATCCCCCTTACTTTAACCTACGTTGGATGGTTCGTGCAGAGGCTATTGTACCACGTACATCTTGAAGTCTACGACTAATAACGGTAGAAGGTACGCTACGATCTAGTAATGCAGTTAGATTTATGAAACGGTTATCGCGTTGATTGGTAATACGTGGTCTCCCTGATCCACCACGTCGCATGTACTCACCAGTTTCACGAAACCTACTGGTCGCATCTTGTACAGTACTTTTTGGTTTGCCTAAGAATTGCGGCCATCGTCATTTAATGCAACATCACGTGCAACATTCTTCTGGTCTCATTTTTTAAATCGAAAAACTTTTAGAGGATGTATTCTGCAATGACAGTATAGTGACACTTTGCTCAACAATGCTCTTAACGTTGCCACGCAACCAAATGCTACTCGATAAGATAATGTAATGTTCTGAATTGCTAATAAAATTGAAAAACTGCACTTTCTTCAAAAATTTGTACTTCTCTTAAAAAGCAGATATTAACGTGAATCAAAAAACATATTGTTAAGAGAAGGTCACACTTCATACCAAAGTATAACAAAACTAAATTTTACCGCTCAAATTTTCTACAGGGCGTTAAGTATTTAAGGGTAAAAAAGTTACTTTTGATTTTCCCTGTATAATGATCAAGCCATCAGTATTTTTGAAAACCTAATTTCAAGATAACATTCCGAGACAAATCTCCATACTCTGCCAAAAGTTTGGCCAAAATCGGAAAACAATTAAAAAAGTTATAGACGACTAAAATGAACTTAAAATATCTTTGTCCGGAATTTACTGTCGGGGAGTGTATATTAGTGTCGCTTTTTTCGTTTCATCGAGTATCAAACCACTCCTAGGTAAAGAAAACTGCGTCTTTAATTAAATATAACCGTGTCCATTACGAAAATAGCATGCAATAATATTGATGAGAAATATATAATTATACTAATCCGTGTTTGCCTAAACGGAAATTTAAATATTTTTCCGATTCATCAAATAAAGCTCGCATGTATCAACTAGTTAGAAGCATTTGACCAAAACGGATAGAACACCCAGGTTACTAATTTATATACATGACAAATGGATTAACTATCATACAAAATGTAAATATCTGAAAGATTCCTTCTCTGAAAATGTTGGATATAATGTCCCAAATTGAGCTAAAACGTAATCTAAACAATTACACACCTTGCGTCACAAATCTCGCATGTTAATAGAGATCTAAACAACCTTAAATTGGAAGAGTATTTTAAAAATTAAATCACAATTTAAAATAAAATCTTACAAATTTTTCCATAAACATACAATTTAGATGTTTATAGATCTAATGGAAAATGCTCAATTTATATCAGACGCTGAAATTACTGTTGCAATATAATAACTACGTGAACTACAAATCATTTACTTAATAAAGCCAAATTAAGATGCCAAAAATACGAAATGTTTCATTACAAAGTTTAGAGCTGGAAACTTGTAGAAGCACAAAAGTGTAAAAGGAGAAAATTCAAGCAACATTTCTCATTCCATACGAAGAAAGGAAAAATAGTAAAAACCAAGTAAAATTTTGGATTAACAAAAAAAAGGAAATGAAAATTGTTTAAAACTATTTAGGTTTGATATAGTTTGATCATTGAATTCTGTAAAACTCCTCAAATCTAAAGCTTTTCATATCCACTCTTACGGGAAATTAAAAACAAATCAAGCTGACGAGTTTCCCGATCACGCGAACATTAAACATTACCTAAAACGAATTCTGCATAAAAGGTGATTGATGTTGAGTGAACGATTTAATTGCCCAAGGTGCGTCAGCAGTTATAGCCATTTGGCACCCAGGAGATTGTGTGTATTTTATCAACTGATACATGGCTAATATGCATTATATCGTGTCATAAAGTTTGCTGTTTTTCAAAAATAAAATAAAATTTTCAGCTTAGTTAGGCTCTTTCTTCATTTTACTTTCATGCTTACTTGTTGGAAATATTTATTTCTAGACACTGAAAAAATACAACAATCAATAAGAAAATACTTAATGGTTAGAGTGACCTTACAAGAGAGGCATTGGGGGTTCGTCCTTTAGTAAGTGGACCTGTGTAAAGTGGGTATGGCATATGGCATTATGGTCCATATTATATTATCTTTGTGGGATCGAATAGTTTGTTTGTAGCTTCGCGCATAGACGAGTCAATCTGGAGTACACCAGTCTGATAAGTTTTGGGGTACTTGTTATATTCCTTCATTGTGTATATACTAAGATGACATCCATTTCCTATGGATATTTTTCCATTTGGCCAACTCATTGCCAGGTATGCCGACATGGAATGCAATTGTGAAGCTACGTTGTTGATATATGTATAAAGTCTAATACTTCCCTAGAAATAGGAAGGGTGACTTATGGGTGATTGAATGGAGAGTAATGCGCTCATTGAGTCCAAGGAGAGAAAGTATTTGCCTTTCGAGTCGGAATTGAAGAAGTCTTAGTCCTCCTCTTATTACAACTAATTCAGTTGAAAGAATTGATATTATTGAGTTTTATTTCGATCTAATGGTATATTATTAAATATTGCCGCACTCCCTTTTCAGTTTTTAAGCCATCTGTGTAGCTTAGAGAGATATTTTTATTACGAATAGTGGCGTATTTTATATGCTAAAAAAATAATTACATTAAAGTATATTGTATAAGCCATTTGCATCGCAACATACTTGACTCAATTAGTCTTTATCACAGGCCCGGATCAAACGAGGGCCCGGGCCCGACCCCAACTGTGATATAATAAGCCCAAAACCTAGAGCCACGATTTATTAGAATACTTATAGACTGTCGATTATATTATTCCTTAAACATCTCTCATAATTAAAAAAATATTTTACTCGAAGGTGTTTATAAAGTGATGTATATCCAGTCCAACATATAACGGGAATATTCCCGAAGCGACCATACCTTCTCTATCATTCACGGCCTTGGCCGCACTATACATCGGAAAAATAACAGAGCCGTCAGAATTGTTCTCGGCAGACGATGATTCATGCAGAAATAACGTAGACGCGGCAAATTAATAGTATAGGGTAGCTCAAAAACATACAGATGGTCGCGAGCCGTGACAATATAAAAAGTGAAAGCCTGATATACTTGACAAATTCGGAACTATATCCAAATGGATGCGGGTAACTCAACAGATTCAGTGGCCTGCGAATTGGACTACGCGAACAAGCTTTGTTTATTTATTATTATTTAGAAAAACTTTTTTTATTTTCATATTTTAAGTCTTTAATATGGGTCGTAAATACCTTGTTAATATTGACAATATTATAAAATGCTACAAATATTTACTACAAAGCAGTTGTACCTTTTTCAAAGTAAAAAGTTTTACTTTCACAAAATGGCGAATGCGTCTTCAAAAATTTCGTATTGGGCAAGGCTCGACTTTTGAACACATGCGTTGTTACACCACTGAAATTTTGGTACCTACTTAACCGATCCAATTTTAAGCTTTGTTTTAGGAACATGAATTGTAAAATGATTTGGACGCAAATACCCTTCTGTCTTCTGTGGACTGTAGTAAAAATTAAAACTCTTTTTAAATCCAAGCATTTGAAGAGATATAGAATTATCAAGAGCCTACAGTGTTTAGGAATCTAAGCTTCATCTGATATGTGTAACCAAATATTACATTTCTTATACAGTGTGTCCAAAAAAGTATGCAACATATGAGAAACTTCTTTATTATTGGATTCCCAGAAAATTTTATTCTTCATAAAAGTTGGTGCTTGCCCCAAAACAGTAAACGAGTATTTCAAATTTTACGTACTGCTTTTAGTGCGGACGCAAATGTAATTTTTTCGAAATCGCGTCAAGAGTAAAGTACCTTAATTTATAAAGATACAGCAAAATCTTATAAAAAAAAGTTCTTTCAAATTAAAAAAGTAATCTAAATATGAAATTTGAGTTAAGTACATCAATTTTTAATTGCCCTTTTTTTCTCGATTTTTTTCTCAAACGTTACGCCATCGGTGAATGCTTTGTTCTTTTGTTATTAGTATACTTGCCAAGCAACTTCAATATTTATTTAAAGTAGACATTAGTTAGATAGTTGCATAATGTTTCAGTTTTTACAGAGATAAAAGCCAGTTTAGGTATCAGTGTGTTGCAATCACATTTAAACAATTTTGGTCCAAAATAGTTGTCCACAATAATTATTACAAAATACAATTGGAATGACTGACTCAATAATAATTAATTTTATATGTCAGAGCGAAATAAAATTATTGCTATTTATTTGTTTTTATTCCAAATGCATGGCCTACTCTTCAAGACCAAATATTTTGTATGGCTTTTTAGGATACTTGGGCATATTTTACTCATCGGGTGCAAAAGATAAATACATTATTAGTTGTTTTACATGAAATGAAAAGAGTTGGTTCTATTCATGATTTTGAGTGGAAAAATTTTTGAATCAAAAGTGTTTAAATGTGTTTGCAACACACTGTTACCTAAAGTGGCTATTATCTCTGGAAAAATTGCAACATTATGCAACTATGTAACTAATTTCTATCTTAATTAAATTTTGAAGTTACTTGGCAAGTATACTAATAACAAAAGAACAAAACATTCCCCAGTGGCGTAAAGTTTAAGAAAAAATCGTGAAAAAGAAAAGAAAAATTAAAAGTTAATGTACTTAACTCAAATTTCATATTTATATTACTTTTTTAATTGGGAAGAACTTTCCTTTATAAGATTTTGCTGTATCTTTATAAATTAAGGTACTTTACTCTTGACGCGATTTCGGGAAAATGACATTTGCGCCCGCACTAAAAGCAGTACAGAAAATTTGAAATACTCATTTACTGTTTTAGGGCAAGCACCAACTTTTATCAAGAATAAAATTTTCTGAGAAACCAATAATAAAAAAGTTTCCCATATGTTGCATACTTTTTTGGACACACTGTATATGCGTAGAAAATCGGTAATTTTTTCAGATAAATGAACACAACACACTTTATGCTTTGTCTTATAATAACCGTCTTCTCAACTGAAATTAAGACATCTAATGACTCACAAAATTTAAATGAAACAAATCTCTTTCTTTTTAAATATGCATGTCATAATTTTGTTCCAAAATGATCAGAGAAATGATAGGTACCCAAATAAAGCGTCACAAGCAGCCACAAATTGTGGTACAGCGTTAGCCTTAGCATTTATGATGTTGGCTAAACGCACAGTTCAAAACCCAGCGGATGCAGATTTGGACTCCAAAACATACATCGAAACTTTCACCATAACTTTAAAATCTGCCAACACAAACTAACCCTGCAGGTTCAATCGGATGACTAAGCCTGTGTAAAATAAGTCTGTAGGCCTCTTAAGGTAACAAACATTTTTTCGTTTTCGAGAGAATGACTCGGCAGAAAAAGAAAATCAGTATTCAAGAGCGGTCGGTCACGTCCAAAAACAAATGTAGGTACCACTTGATTTAACATCAGCATCTAATTACAAGTTCATGACCAAAATATACTTTTAAAAATTCTAACACAGGCCTCGTTCTGAGGAACGATGCATTCTCTTCATTTACCCAAAGCAAGCTTTCACCCGCGGCATCATCCGAAAATAGATTTGTTTTGGTTTCTTTTATGGTATAGGTGTGACTAGGAAATTGCATTTGGCTTCGTCATAGTTATGTGTCCTCCAAATGTATCATTTACATAGTTTGCTTAGAATTTTAAGCAAATTTGACAATTTTTAAGCCTAGAGAACCAAAACGATATAAAGTGTGGCAAGTATAACTGGAACAGCGAAAAGAATGCGGGCAAAAAATTGGCGATGTTGTCGAGTAGTTTTTTGAGAACTAATATTTATACCTATTATTTAGATAAACACATAATTTAATATACTCATTAACTCATTGAAAATAAAAAGTAATCTCCAAACTGGAACTTTACTATTACTTCAACTTTAATTCATAATCTATTTTACACATTATCAATTTAAATAAATTTGCGACATTTATATCTATTTGCCCGATACATCCGGCAACAAGTGCGTCAAGTTCCCCTCGTCCTCGTGACAAAGTGCATCAAGGCGATTGGCTGCAAGTCATTTTTCCTCTCTTTGCTTCTCAGACGTCGCTGTTCCAAATAAGTTTGCCACACTTTAAGTGATTTATGATTCCATATTTAGTCTCACGTGCCGCGACATAATAATTGAAGATAACGAAATGGCCGATCACCTAGCTAGAAAAGGTGCAAAGTTCTGTTCTGTAAAAGCACGAAGAGCCACTTAATGTACCAGACGAATGAATCAGAGAAAAGGCAGAAAATAAACCACTTTAAAGATGTTCCAAAACAGAGACAACAGACAAAACGCTTTATTCACCTCCTACTCGTCTAAGAATGCCAAGAAGCCCAGCGCAGCTTCTTGGTGTTGTTAGAGCTAAACAAAAATTAACTTAGGTCAATGACGAGTAGTAGCACTTTGAGGTGTCACCATAAAAAGCTAAACAAAGTCGATCATGGCATATAATACTGATTTATAACTTTTGCCTAATTGCCAATCTGGGCGCCATTACTGTTTTTATATGCTTTCGTGATTTACAATATGCCTCTATTATATGAAGCTCAGTATTATCAAGTTCATATTGATAAAAGAGAAGCCGAGCAAACATGATTTATAAAATAATATTTAAGTTAGACAATTGACATATCTCAAGGATTTACTATCTATGCACCACTTCAAACCTTAATGTTGGACGAAAATATTACTCGGTTGTTACAGTTCATAAAATTTTGCAAAATAATATTAACTGTCGAAATTGGCCACATAAATTTAACTTTAATATTCCTCCTATAGCTTCCAGATACACTGACTCATTTCTTTACCCCACTTGCACAAACATTTTCAAAGAAAAATACTAATTTTTATCCATTTAATTGAAAACAAACAAAATATAAGATAAGTATATCCTCACAAGTTTACAGAGACGTACCAAGAATTGGTACTAAATGAATAATGGGATACAACTTTTGCTTTTAGATTACTAATGTAATTGTTAGTTTGGTGTTCTTTTAAACATAATACCTGACCAAACATTCGCAGTGCTTTTGCAACGATTGGAAATTTCATGATCTTTCAAATTTGTGAATAATAAGAATAATAATTCAGCCAGCTTTTAATAAAAAAGGCCAATACATTTTCAGTTTTCCAGAAGATACTTAAAAGCGAGGGGCTTGGATAAGAGCAGCAAATAGTAGTATTACTGTCGAAGGAATGTATCGTTAACTAACTCCGTTTTATTTTACCCCCGTATTTTGCTCACAACCTAATATGGTGTTTTAGAGAAGAAGGAAACAACATCTGAACATGAAATTAATATTTAAACAAAAAATTTTTTAAAAATATTTGACTTCACTTAGTTTTATTAAAATAAAAAAGTAATACATAGGTATATTTCGATCTTTAGTAACACATGACTTGATGAAAATAATATTAAAACTTATAAACAAAACAAAGAGTGCAAAAAAACATAATAAATACCATTTTTATCCGATCGGACGAAAAACGACACCTTTCCGATGTGTTTTGTCACCGCAAAAGTCATGATTCCAGTATATTGTATTCGTTGCTTGGCAACAGGCAATAACTGTACAAGAATAGAAAATAACAGTCCGGGAATATAACATTCCCGTCCTAGGCCGGGAATGTAACATTTCTGTCATATTCAAATGCCTGGTTTGTCAGATCTGACGTCTATCAAAAGTAACATTTAGCTGTAATTTCCGTAGCTACGTAATAAACTTCAAGCTCGCTCGATTCAAAACTTGATATTATGTTGAGTTTAAATTTAAAACACGTTTTTATTTACAGTAATATTTGGCTCTATTTATATAAGTACGTATTCTAATTAATTTCGATTGGATAAAAATAGTATGTGCAACTCGTAGGAAAAGCACATTCCTGGACTCCTGTGTTGCTGGCCTCGGCTGCGTCTCGTCCAGCAACTACCACAGTCGTCCAGGAATGTTTTGCTTTTCCTCCTAGTTACACAATATACTATTTAGGTAACAAGTTAACAGTATAAAAGGAACTCGAAAAAACTAAAAACAAATCTGATTTAAACATTTTGTAAGAAAAAAATTATGTAGTATGCATTTTTTCTCTGTCTGATCTTGACAGTTTCATAGGGTGGGTACTCAGCATTGTAATGGGCCCATAAATAATTTGACTGGGCTCTATTAGTTGCAGATCATCTTGTTTCGGCCAATAAAAATCTTCAAGGATTTCTTTCATAAACTTATTTGGACATTTTCAGCAAGGTTTTCTTGATCTTGATTAACCACCTTTCCAATAGTTTACCATACACGACTGCATACTGGTGCTCATTTAAAATGTTTATTTTTTGCGTATCACATTCTTCCCCTCTTTCACATATCTTCACAGATCTCCATCCCGTAGAACATAAGATTTCCACAGTGACTACCCCCTCGCTTCTCCACCCTTGATTCCAGAACCATCATAGCAAATTTAACTTTATAAAATTTCAGACTTGAAAACTCAAATTGCTTTAAAGCCACAAAATACATCTACTACAGAAAAATGTGTTACGCCAGAAAAAGCAGTTCGTCTGGAAATGATTAGTCATTTGAAAAAACAAAGAATCTCCTGTCTGAAGATTAAGAACACCTTTTTCTAAAACATGAAAGTCTTTGGTATGCTCTTTGATATTTGATGAAATGTCAATTCGTCAGCATCTTGAGTTTGATGGAAATAATATCAGGTTTTGTAGATTTTAGGAATGGGTTCCACGCTGTTGGAATACCTATAGCTAAAGATGCATTAGTTTTTTATATTGTTTGTATAAATGATACTTGGAAGATACCTTTAGGATATTTTTTTGTTGTTTGAAATGGATCGAAGGTTAGGGTTAGTTTGGGTTAGTCATAGCAATTATTTTTATTTTTCTACTGGCTCTCCGATTAGAGGTGGAAATCTTTAGGTAGATTGACGCGAACAGAGAATCAAGCATCCTCTGAAGAATTGGATAATGGCAAGCTTGGTGTTTTTCTTATTAATATTCAGTCCTTAAGACACAAAACAGATGAATTATTTATTTTATTAGAAGAGCTCAGTTTTCCAGAAATCATTGCCATAATTGAGCACTGGTTAAATGTTGATGAGCCTGTGTTTGTCAAAAATTATACTACAGTAACTAGACTTAGTAGAAGTAATTTATCTCATGGAGATGCTATATATGATAATGTCTACTAACAACGACTGTTCGGCAGTTACTAGGTTCGATAATTTATTGTCTGAGAAAGTATCATAATAAAAATATCATAACGCTTATGACCTCTACCTTGTTTGTGTTTACAGAACACCTGACGCTGACATGCATATATTCAGTAAAAGATTACTGAGCTTGCTAGAGTCCCTGCCTTTAAAAAGCAAATTAATTTTGTGTGGCGACCTTAATGTTGACTTTTCCAGTGTGTGTGCTACTAAAGAATCTCTTCGGTCCATTTTCGACTCGTCTGGTATAATCATGCATATTAACTCACCAACTAGAATAACTAAAACTAGTTCTAGTACTATAGACTATGTCGTGTAATCTTTTGATCCAGAATTCGTTGACTGTGCTGTCTTTAACTCGGGTTTCTCTGATCATGAGGCAGTATTAACAGAATTTTCGGTAAAATCCAAATGCAAAATTGCTTCACGCAAATTATGCCGTATTTTTTCGGAACAAAATTTTCTAAATTTCAAGCACCTATGTCTAACAACTGACTGGGTTGTCCTCTCTGATGATGTCGATACCGAATTTTCTAGATTTATAAAAACTTTATCTGCTCTGGCGTTCAAATCCTTTCCTCTGAGGCCTATCAAAATTAAACAACATAAACCCTGGTCAACTAAACGCTTAAGCACATCTGCAAAGAACATGCCGTTCATTATCTCACCTAAAAAAAATACTCGGAGAGCGCCTTCTTCCATGATAACGTGAAACTTTACAGAAAAGTCTATCACAAGACAATAAAAGCTGCCAAAGACATTTATTTATTATAATGAGAGGCTGGCTAAATCCGGTAACGTTGCTAAAGAATCATGGTCTATTGTGAATGGCTTAGGGAATAAGAGTTCCTCGTCTAGCACAATAGCTAATTTACCTGAGAACCTAAACAATTACTTTGTAAATGGGGCTAAAGATTTAATGAACACCATAGCTCCTTTTCATGATCCACTTTTATATCTCTCTAATGCTAATGTGCTAGTGTTACACAGTTTCTTCTTTACAGCATTTGCATGCCAATGAGAATCTTCACCTATGTAATAAACTTCGGATGCAGCATATAATTTTTTTTTTTTTAAGAAAATGAAGGTGAAGTAGCGACACAGTTACTAAGTGGATAAGTTGCTGATTCACTATTATATTGCCAAGAGAATTTAAAACTGAAAAAAACTTAAAATTGTTTATAATTTTTGTGAATGATGAATTTTATATTGTAAATTCCAAAAGGCTATCATTGCCCAATCTTAAAAAAGCAGCATGCCCACCAAAAGTTTCAAAATTATGCAATACCAGCAAAAATTTCTTAATGCGACTTACATTATAAACTATAGGAAAACAGGTTTTTTAGGGTTTTAGATGGGTCTAAAAGTTTGCCAGGAATGTGGTCAGAATTTGTTGAGAAAAAGAAAGTTCTCTCATATATACCCATGCATAAATGTAGTCAAGATCATCTAGAATTATATTTTTCTTCAGTCAGATCACAAAAGGGTTATAATAATATCCCTACATGCCGAGCTACACGCAGGCAATTCACATCTGCATTTAAAAAACTTGTAATACATTCTGAAGCAATATACGCTGAAGCAGGAAAGTGCATGCCTCCAGAAGAAATCACTATTTTAAAAGTGAATTCTCTACAGAAATCTCCTGAGCAACTTATTACTAATAAAAGTTTACCAAATCAAAAATAAAGAACAGAAATTTCAGTATCTAAAATAGAAGCTCACATATTTCTACAGGAGCATGATTTATTTAATGCATAATCATTATGATAGCCTGTTTTTATACAGTTAAGAAGTAGTAGCCTATATTGCAGGTTTTGTCAGTTTTAAATTGGGTGAGAAACTGAAATGCGAACAGCGTATTGTAGAATTATATGGAAAAAAGAAAAATTCCTAAATTCGCTTACGTCTCATATGGATTTGAAATATCCAAGTGATGATGTAATTAGCATATGTACAAGAACAGAAAAGTTGTGAACTATACAATACCATACAAAATTTAAAAAATAAGCCTTCTAGTGGCATCGAGGGCATTACAACCAGGGTTCTAAAGGAAATTACTGAGAACAGTTGTGAAGCTCTAAGTTATATTACAAACGAATCATTCAGGGCGGGTTATTTTCCGGATGACTTAAAATTTCTTAAAAACTTCTATAGTCGTGACCTTAGATTTTCGGTACATGGTCTAAGGTCTAACCCAAACTAACCCAAACTAACCCAAAAGGTGGTGATTAGAAGGACCCTGCAAATTCTCGGCCAATTTCACTGTTGCAAATCATCTATAAGGTGATTGAAAGAATATTGAAACCCAGACATTTAACATATTTCGATAATATAAGGTTACTTTTACCCACACAATTTGGGTTCCGATCCAATAAAAGCACCACTGAGCCAAGTTTATACTAACATCGACAAGAAAGTTATTCTGTCGGTGTTCTGTGACTTGGCAAAGACCTTTGATTGTGTCTGCCATGGAGCATTGTTGGAAAAGCTACAGTTTTAATGGTTTCGTGGAAAGGTCGAGATTTGATTTAAGTCCTTCCTTGAGGGCAGGTACCAAATTACAAAGGTGCATGATGGATGCAATTGTATTGTGAGATCAACACCATCACGCATTACTAATGGCGTCCCACAGGGATCTGTTCTGGACCCGCTCTTATTTCTCCTCTTCTTCGATGACCTTACATCTCTCCCTATAAGTGGAACATTCACTTCGTTCGCGGATGATACAACAATATTTTGGTCAGCTAACAGCGTGGATGAGTTGGAAAGGGTGGTAACTGCGGATCTACTACAGATTAAAGATTGGTTTTATGCCAATAAACTCATTTTTATCTTAAAAAAGACTAAATACATAATTTTAAAAACAAAGCCACAATCGACCTAAAGTTTGATATATCCCTATAAGTGGATCATTCACTTCGTTCGCGGATGATACAACAATATTTTGGTCAGCCAACAGCGCGGATGAGTTAGCAAGGGTGGTAAGTGCGGATCTACTACAGATTAAGGATTGGTTTTAGGCCAATAAACTCATTGTTAACTTAAAAAAAGACTAAATACATAATTTTTAAAAACAAAGCCACAATGAACCTAAAGTTAAATAACTATAAATTGTCAGGTCTCGGAATACAGGTTTTTGGGTTTGACAGTCGATACTGGATTGTCTTACAATTATATTGTAAAAAATAGCATCAAGTTTGTTTGCCATAAAGGTAACAAGATATACTTTAAATAAGGGCGCAGCAATAGAGGTATACTACGCTCTGCTTGAATCCCATATTCGATATTGTGTGGCTCTCTGGGGCAATGCTGCGTCTTCCCGAGCTTCCCTTGTTTTCCTGTTACAGAAGAGAGCAGCAAGACTATTAGAAAACATTCCAAGTACTACTTATTGCAAGTTGTTTTTTAAAAAGTTAAAACTTTTAACATTTTATGATATTTTGATATTTGAGTCCCTGTCATTATTACACAAATTTAACTTCCAAGGTTCTTTTCAAAGAAGACTTAATGTACACAGTCATTATACAAGAACAAGAAACAATTTGCAACTCCAGAATCATCTAGTACACTTTCTTATGCCTCTCGCTTTCATCTTGGCAAAACTCTATATAACAAGATACCCAGTGACATGAAGAATATGCCAATAAGAAAGTTCAAAAAGGTTCTGGAAGACTTTTTATATAGCACGAGCCATAACTTCACATCAGAATTTGCTGACAGAGAGATTAATTGGTCTGCGTGTCACTGTTATGTAGGAAGTGGCGCATTTTGCTCTGGTTGTAGAGTGAATTGTAATTATTTAGATTTAGTCTACATAGTTGGATTTAGTTAGTTTAGTTTAGTTAGTCTAAGTATAGGAAAACTATTGTACAACAGGATCTGCTTATCAATAAATGATTACACTACCCTTGTTTTGTTAAAATATATTATTTTTATTTCATTTAAGTACCAATTTCGTTGTTTGAAAACAATTTTAAAGATATTTAAATAAAATCATTTTATTAAACAATCGTTTTATGCTATATGCCACTAGTTAGAAGCCGCCGTATTTAGGCATCATCCCGGCCCTCTGTCAAAAGGGGTAATACTCCTTCCTTTGTTCTTTTTATTCATTGACTACAAGTCACATAAAACTATTAGCATTGCTGTAATCATAATAATATCCTAAATGAATAGTATCTAATTAAAGCTTTTATATAGCACATTTCCATTTACCACTGGGCAGAGTAAGCAATTTCATTAAGGGCGGGCTTTTAAAGGGTCAGGTCATCGCCCATTATAATATCTCGAATAACAGCACCACTCGACCCTACAAAGTCGTTATTCTTCGAAGGACAAATATTATCCTGCAGACATAAATGACGTCATCAAAAACAAACAGGTATACAAACGACGGGCGTATATGAAGGGTAACGGACTTCTCTCAACGGGCCCATAACTGTCAAGTGACAAGGAATTATGGGGATTATGTGCGGCTTTATTCACCTGAACGGCTGCTAATATGGCGACATTAGGTCTGTAAATCTTTATGTAAGGAGGTGGTCTTTGATAATTTTACGACCATAATGCGCCGCTTGTTACGCCGAGAAATAAGGCGGTTATTGTTGTAGACCAGAAGCGTCAGATAAAGAACTTGATTTTATACTGACATAAGTCAGTCATCCGTAGGCAACAAACTTGACAACAAAGAAACACTACAAATCTCAGGTAAACACTTAAGTACTGTTTCCAAATAAATAGTGTTTCTTGATGAAGGTTACGGAACAGGCAAAATAATCCACACAAATTCTTGATGAATTTCAATTGCAAATATTTTTTTTAGTTGATGTGGGATTGAAATGATTTTTAAGAATATTGTAGATAAATTAATGGAGAATCACTCACATGTTAAAAATTTACTAAAAAATAGACGTACGTTTATAATATACAGGTTTAAACAAAAAGATGTTTTTTTTTTTAATTTAAACACTCTGTGGAGTGGAGAAACATTAAATTGTACTAAATTAAGTTTCAATTATATCAAATCTCAACCATTCTTAACATTTCTGTTTCTGGTTCACCTCGATATCTTTATTTTTGTGGAAAACATGAATTTAAATGAACATCGAAATTTTCAATAATTTTTCTGCACGAAAAACTAAGGTTGCTATGGAGGATGACAGTGACAGTTTTGTTAAATCATCCTATATTTAAGGAACAGTACAAACTTTTTTAACAAAATTTAATTAAACCCCTATAAAAAAACATAATAAAATTCAAAGCACAAAAATAGGATTAAATAAAAACACACATAAACAATAGCAATAACAATAAACAATAACAGTAACAGTAACAAATAACTCAGTAACGAGTGTTTCTTCCACGTGCCCGAATGACAGCCTCCATATGCCTATACAATGATCTTGATCAATTTGCTGCCATAAGTACTTCACTAAGCTCCTGTAAATTAGCTGGAACAGGTATCCGAGACCGTACTTTTTTGCTCAATGTATCCCACACATGTTCGATAGAGTTTCAGTCGGGACTGCGGAAGGTTCAATTCATTTTTGGGATTTCCACCTCATCTAAATATTCATTCACAACTTTAGCAACATGCGGTCGAGCGTTATCATGCATTAGCATGAAATCGTCTCCCACAAATGGAGCAAAGGAAACAACATGTGGTTCTAAAACGTCATGAATCTATCCGCTGTCATCGCCCTCCATCGACTATTACCAAGTGCGTTCTTCTATCGAGCTGCACGCCACCCCACACCATAACGTAGCTTCCCACAGCTTACCCTAGGCGAGAAATGGTTTTGCTCAAAACGTTCTCCTGTTCTATAGATTCTTTCACGACCGTCGGGTGATTTTAAACAAACCCTAGTTTCGTCGGCAAATAGGATATTTTCCACTCATCAATGCCCCAATTTTGATGTTCCCTAGCAAATCTAAGGCGTTCAACCCCATGGTTTCTTAGCAACTCGGGAGCGGCTGCAGGTCTTCTTGCGTCTAATCCAATGTCAGATATCCTCCTTCTTCTCGTTCTCTCGCTTACTTGGACCTGCCGTACGTCCTGCAATCTGTGTATTACCTCCACAGAAGTTATTCTTCGGTCACGTAAAACATTTAGTGCAATAAAGCGATCATTTCGTTCATTCGTACAGCTCTTACTACCACATCGAGTCTTGCTACTGTCCTCGACGTGCTGATTAAACCGATTTACAGCCCTTTGTACTTTACTTCTAGTGACGTTTGAAACTCTTGCCACGTAATACTGTGACCGTCCATCCTGGATTAAAGCAATGGCTCTGGCAACAT
This sequence comes from Pissodes strobi, assembly GCA_016904865.1. Classification (NCBI taxonomy): domain Eukaryota; kingdom Metazoa; phylum Arthropoda; class Insecta; order Coleoptera; family Curculionidae; genus Pissodes; species Pissodes strobi. Next base: position 23,915 of record JAEQML010053469.1, on the reverse strand, counting down.
CAGTCGTAGTTATATCCATTTTAACAAGTAAGAAGACACCTCAGAAGTAATACACATTAATTTACAAAAAACAATTCGAAAGCTTTTGAAAGCCGTAAATGACATGTCCCAGTATGGCATGATTCAACAAAACTGTCACTGTCATCCTCCATAGCAACCTTAGTTTTTTGTTTTTTTTTATATTTTCCACAAAAATAAAGATATCGAGGTGAACCAAAAACAAAAATGTTAGGAATAGATGTGACTGGATAATTAAAACTTAATTTAGAACAATTTACTGCTTCGCCACTCCATAGAGTGTCTTAAACTTATGGTAAAAGACATCCTTTTGTTTAAAATCCTTCGCATTTGGTCCACATACCAAGATATTTTGAACTAGTAAAAAGCATAAACCTACTAATTAAACATCACCATGTCCTAAGTTTGAACCTGAACTTGAAAAATGATATATAAATTCACAGTTAATTATAAACAACTAGAGCGTTCGACGGGAGCGATTTTAATCCTTAACGTTGCAGCCATCAGCATTTTGTAGCATATAAATACGCAGGCAAACGCCAAGTTCATCAGGATTTCGAGTCTCTCTCAACTCCGCTCAACCTAGCTGGGTATAGCACACAGGTGCGTACACTTCTAGTTGTTCTATCCCACAACCTCAATATCTGTGAATACCTGTGCATAGGTACAGGGTGATCAGGTCCTTACCTAACCTGGATGTACGTGTACATAAGTACACGACACCTGGGGGATTCTAAAAAGTAGTGAGAGTCGAATCTACGAGTGAAGTATCAAAATTTCCAGTAAGGGGATTTTTGGGGATTTTTAAAAGTAGTGCAAGTGCCTTAGAAATCTGTGACAAAACTTAAATTAAAAACGCTAAAAGACTTACCATATAAATATCAAAACAAATACATAAATAAAAGACAACCCAGCTCACATAAACTTTATTAATAAAACAGTGACCAAGGGCCTAGAAACACTTTAAACTAAGCCTCCCTTGAGAAGACATGGATTTAGTATTAATTGGGTATAGTGTCAACTCTTAAGTCATCTATAAACATAAACACGCATTTATTAATAGGTATACAGTTTAACCGTTGTTAAGTTTGTTTGTAAATAAACTTGTTATTGCTTGTATCAACGTGTCCCCTTTATCATCTCTTCTCAATCTGACGTAGTGCGATCCCAAATCTGGGCTACTCTCCTGCACGCTAAGTAAGGCGTGGCGTCACAAGTAAAAAATACAAATTGTGACAATATCAATATTATAAATTCGGCACTTTCCTGCGCTTATTTGGCAGTTGCCACAAAAAATACATCAATACCGACCGCATAAAGGCTGATTTTCATATATAGGACTGTGCGCCTACCATGCTGCGGCCGTCGCTGGTATTCTACTTTTTCACAATAGGATTGAAGGTCGTAGCACAGTCTTATATGTGAAAATGTAAATAAGAGCCTCAGTGCGTTTTATATGGAACATACAATTTTTTGATTTACAGTGACAACGACACGGTAAGTGCACAGTCGGTGCGCAGTCCTATATATGAAAATCAGCCTTAACTCCATAGGTACCTATTATAAATAACTATCCTATATTTCCGTTACAAGTGTATTTCTAAATATAGGTACCGGATAATCCACTATTTAATCCCCACCCTCGTAATATTTTTATTTAACATTTTACAAAATGACGTTTCCGAAAAAGTTGTAGGGGAAAACTTATAGTTTATAAAATTAATACTTCTAATTACATGGTGCAAAAAAAATAAGATACACCAAAGTTATATATTTTTTTAAATGGAACGTCCTGTACGTTTTTCAATTTTGAATAATAGTTTGACATTTGACATAATAGTTTCGACATTTGACATAAGTTTTAACCTAAAGTTGTTTCAAAATTACAGATAGTAACACTGCCTGCGTATTTATATGCTACAAAATGCTGATGGCTGCAACGTTAAGGATTAAAATCGCTCCCGTCGAACGATCTATGGTTAATATCAAGGGTGCAAACTAGTTAACATAGAATGGAATCTATATTTCTGAAGGAAATTCAACTAGCTCGCCACAAAATCGATTTTTCTATATAAAAAAAAAAATATTTTTTTCGAAAAAAAAATAAAAACCTTTATTTTTTTGACCAACAAATCGATGTTTTTACATTTTACCTCAAAAGTCCATATTTCTGACATTCGAAACATTTAGGGAGTTTTCTCCCTATCGAACTCTCGTTTCAGTTTTTTCGATCCTTACGACTTTTTGGGCGCTCGAACGATCCAAAGTGACCCCTTTTACACAAATATACACGCCCAAAAAAAAAAACACTGGCGAATTTCAATAGTCAAGATCGTTAAAAAAAATGGATGCAGAAAATTTCATCAAAAATTTTTTTTACAGTTCTCCTGTATCAAAGCAAAAGTTTGAAAAATCACACATTTGGCATAATAACTCCGAAAAAGAAAGTCGGATCGCAAAAAACAATTGAACGTCGGCTGCCCCCCAAGTGCTGCCTAAAGCGTGCCAAATTCGAAAACTCCACATCTTAGCCCTTTTTGGAAAAAGTGGCAGTATTTAAAAATTACTCGAATGAGCGTTAATCTGACGTTAAATGACGGCTCAGTCTTATTCATTATCCAGGATTTTTTGCGCTGAACGTGCCAAAAGAAGTTTTCACTTCAAAAACACAATTCTTGTTTGTGAGCCAGTAAAAATGTTTCAAGTGTGAACCAGTGTATTATCATAATTTTTATCTACATAATAATATACCCAATTTTAACAGAATTACTTGTTTAGTCAAAAAATAGTTTTACTGGCTTGTTGATGCAACCTGTATATGTAAAATCCATCCAGTGAGCACATTCGTCTTAAAAATGGTTAAATTTTTGTCAACGTTTAGATCTCTCGATTTTATTTTAATGTTTCTATAGATATACAGGGTGAAACAAATTCGCTTCTCACCATTATTCTAATGGTGAGCCATAAGAGATACGAAGCTGTTAAATGGGGGCAACGTTGCGCAATTCAGGTGTCATTGATGCTAATTGAGAAATTTAGAAAATTCCGACTACTTCCGGAGATATCCGTAAAACACCGAAAAGCAGCTGTTATTTTTTTCTGACCTTAATTGAAGAGATAATATAAAATAAATTTAACACTATTGTAAGTCCCAGTATAATATTTCTGTATTATATTATTCGAACCAAATATGCCGAAAACTGCTTGCGTAAGGGACCCAAACGGATAATGGGTGTGCCGTTTGCTTATATTAGCTCGATCTTTTCACGTCGTTCTTAAAATGCTTTTATAAGAATATTTCTAAGTATGTGACCCGTTCTAAATTAATGTTACCCCTATCGATATCGAATCCCGTAGTAACCAAAATTAGGCTCAGAATGAAACAAATAATAAGATCAGAAAATACCCGAATCGATACTACCAGACTAGATACAGAAACAAAGCAACGTTTGACAGAGGAAATCAACAAAGAACTGATGAATATAAAAGAAGAAATTCTCCAAAACACTGATATAGAAAACAAATGGCTTCTAAAGAGTACAAAAAATAACTAAAAGTCAAAAGGAAGTGTTAACACCAAAAACATACAAAAAGAAACAATGGATGACAGAGGAGATCCTTGAGTTAATGGACGAAAGACGACAGTTCAAGAACAGAGATGATATGAAATATAGAGAGATAAACAAACAAATAAAACATAAAATTAAACAAGCAAAGGAAAAATGGCTAAAAGAACAATGTGAAGAGATAGAGGAGTATCAGAAAAAACATAACAGTTTTAACATACACAAAAAAATAAAAGAGATGACTTATACTAATAGAAAAAGAAAACCAGGAATACTCAAAGATGCAAACGGGAAGCTAATCTTGGATACAAATCAGAAACTAAAAAAATGGGCAGAATATATCAATGAGCTATTTGGAGACAATAGAACAGGACAAATGGAGACTGAAGTAGAAGATAACGAGTTTCTAAAAATATAAAAAGCAGAAATAAAAACGGCCCTAACAAACAGCAAAAATGGGAAATCAGTAGGCCCAGATCAGATCCCAGATGAAACATTAAAATGCATGAACGACGATACCTTGGATATACTACTAGATTTATTTAACGAAGTATACAAAACAGGACATATACCGGAACAATGGTTACTCTCCACCTTCTGCGCTATCCCAAAAACTGCAAACGCTAAAGACTGTTGTGAATACAGAACAATATCCTTAATAAGTCATGCACTCAAGGTATTTCTAAAAGTAATACATGGACGCATTAATAAGAAACTAGAAGAGGGAATAGATGACAAGTCAATTTGGGTTCAGAAACGAACTAGGTACCAGAGAGGTGTTGTTTGCACTGAATGTGTTAGCACAGAGGTGTCTAGACATGAATATGGATATGCATGTCTGTTACGTTGACTTCAAAAAAGCCTTCGACAAAGTAAGACACGAAAAACTAGTCAAAATTCTTAGAACAAAAAACATAGACAACAGAGATTTAAGAATAATAACAAATCTTTACTGGAATCAACACGCACAAATAATAGTGGACAATGAACAAAGCCCAGAAATAGAAATAAGGAGAGGAGTGAGACAGGGATGTATTATGTCTCCCCTGCTCTTCGATGTATACAGTGAATTTTTGAAGAGGCACTACCATCTGAGGAGGTAGGAATAATAATAAACGGAAAAGTAATAAACAATATAAGATTTACGGATGACACAGTGATTATAGCAAGCTCCGCGGAAGAACTTCAAAAGCTATTAAATAGAACCAGTACATTTTGTGAACAGTATGGATTAAAAATAAACATAAAAAAGACTAAAACTATGGTAATAACAAAGAAGCTAAACATACAATCAAACATAAATTTAATGGATCGACAAATAGAAAGAGTTCGAAAATACAAATACCTGTGCACCTGGATTACAGAAAATAACGACCAAACAACAGAAATAAGAACTAGAATAGAAACAGCAAGAAATGCGTTTGTGAAACTGAAAACAATCCTCTGTTCCAGAGACCTCACAATAGAACTAAGAGTGAGAACATTAAGGTGCTATGTGTTTTCAATACTATATTATGGACTGGAACACTTAAACAAGAACACAAAAACAAACTGCAGTCATTCGAAATGTGGTGTTATAGAAGAATGCTCAGGATATCATGGACAGAGAGAAAAACAAATATGGAAATACTTCGAGAAATGGGTAAAGAATATGAAGTAATTAACACCATAAAAGCAAGAAAGTTACAATATCTAGGACATATAATGAGAGGATAGCGGTATAAGATGCTTAGACTAATTATGCAAGGAAATATAGAGAGAAGAAGAAGCATTAGTAGAAGGAGAATTTCAAGATTGAAAAATTTAAGGGATTGGCTTAACTGTAGCTCAATAGAACCTTTCAGAGTGGCGGCAAATAAAGTAAGACTAGCAATGATGATATCCAACCTCCGATAGGAGATGGCACCCAAAGAAGAAGAAGAAGATATCGATTCCTTTCGACGACGTTAGACTTCTTGAAATAATACGAGGCATTGAGTTGTAGACTGTGATTTAAACGGTGTCTTGTGGTGATTTTAAGTGGGCACAACGGGAAATAATACAAGAAGTTTAATACAGGTGAGCTTTTTCACTGAGTGTCCCCTCTTAAGCATTTTGCATATCTCTATAAATAATTCAGTTAGTTATTTAGAGTTCCTATATGGTTATTTCGATATTTAGAAATATTCGTAAAGATGAATGTATCTAAACAAGACATATTGATTTATTAATCATAATTGAAGCGGTTATTAGAAAAAGGGCCCAAATCCATTTTTTTTTAAATGCGTTTTTTTTTTAATTCGTACTCGTTATGAACTGATACGCGATTTGACAAAAAGAAAGACCCATCAGACCACTGCAATGCCAGTAAACGTCGGTTGAAACATTTCGGTTCGTAAAAAAACGGCCCTATTTTGGGTCGGTATTCGGAACATCTAAGGTGGTTGAAAATAAAAATGGGCCATCTTATGCTACATTTGCACTGGCAGGTTTACTGGCGGAAATTACCAAACTTGTCATGTGTAAACCGCAGGAACTTGCTAATTGCCGACAAGCTCACATATTTTGCAAGTCCTTTCCCCCAGTAAACTTGCGAAGTGTAAACGTAGCTTTAGCCTTAGAGAAAGTTGGCACATCCCTACCTGTTTTGAGTCAATCCATACTTTGATTCTCCCTACATTTTAATGCTGTTTATTATGTACTTGGGTGTTTTTTTTACTCAGTAACCGAAAGAAGGGCCCAAGTCACCTTTAAATGATTTTTTATAAAAAAAGCTGAAATTTTTTTAGGTAAAATAAATTAAAAATCTGTTATATTTACCCCCAATGAAGATACTCCTAAAATATTATCACTCTACTATTTAAATCCAAGATACTAATTAGTTTTTTGTTGCTACTGTAAAATTTTATTTTCCTGATTTGGGCTCTTTTTCTAATAACCGCTTCAATTGAATAATAGTTTTAATGGTAATTCGTGATATCTGGAGCGAGTATACTGATTGCACCACTCAGATATTGGCTCCGTGCCAAGCTCGAGTATCTGGAGGGAGTATGTCGCGAGTTGTATCCCTTCGTACTCATTGCACCCCTCAGTGCTCGTAGCATTGTGAGATGCATCGCGAGTTGAATCCCCTTGCGTCTAAAGGTACAAACATAGTGAAGCGTGGAGTCAAGATGCAAGGAGAGAGGTAAGCAGCGAGTGTCGGTTTACTCGATTTATGCGGGTATATAGTGGAGCGTCGATGCTGGCTTCAAACACAAGAGGTATATTTTTAAGCTATTTGTTTCTTGGTCTACCTGTCTACAATGGCAAATATGATGATTTCAGACGGGCAATAGGAACGTACCTCGACCAATCTACCTTGGGTATTAATAGATTGAGCTCTGTTTTTTATTAATTCATAAGTAGTAATTGGCGATATAAATTAATATTAAATTTGATATGTAGTTAACACGTTTTTATGTCTTTGGTTTATTTACTCTTTTTCTTCTTATTTCTCTATTCTTAAGACTTGTCTTGTTTCTTCTACTATTCAGCCTCTTGGGAAGCAGATGTCCAGCTTTCTTGCCATCTCTTGGGAGGTCGGCCGGGAGGTCTCCTTGAATTTGGTTTTCTATCCTTTGCCCATTTTGCCCATCGACGTTCCCTCATTCTGTCGACGTGGTCTCTCCAATATCGTCGTCCCGATCTCGTGAATCGTACTATGTCTTGAATTTTCAGGCCTTTTCTTATAATTTCGCTCCTTATTTGGTCTCTTAAGCTTACTCCTTTAATAGTTCTCAATGTTTTCATCTCTGCTGCCCTCATCATGTTCTTCGTTTTCGTTGTGTCCGCTCGAGTTTCCACTACATATGTATTATGTAAGTATAGGTCTTACGACTGTTTTGTATATGCGGACTTTACTATCGATGGACATATATTTGTATATATACCCCGCTTATTTACTCGATTTATGCAATTATAATTCTACTATTGTTTTACACTATTATTGCCACTTTTTCTCCTTTATAAGATGGCAGTATCAAATTTTAAATCTGACGTTTCGTGTCCGGGCCCCCATCATCAACTTATTTTTTTTCAACACAGACCTGGATTTTTTATTTATTTTTTTAGAAGTCTTTGGGTCTCCTAGAACCAACGATGTATCACACTTATCAATAAATCAACAAATCTAGATTTTTTCCATAAGAGATAATGTGTTAGACAGAGATGGGGCGATCTTTTTTGACCCGATTTCACTTATGAGAATATTTGTTACCGCTATTGGACAAGTGTGATACATCGTTGGTTTTGGAGGACTGGCTTCTAAAAATTAAATAAAAAATCCAGGTCCGTATTTAAAAAAAAATGAAGTTTATGATGGGGGCTCGGACACGAAATGTCAGATTTAAAGTTTGATACTGCCATCTTATAAAGGAGAAAAAGTGGCAATAATATTGTTAAATTTATGTTATATTATCTCTTTAAATAAAGTCAGGAAAAAATAAAAATAAAATAGCTGCTTTTCGTTTTTTTACGGATATCTCCGGAATTAGTCGGAATTTTCTAAATTTCTCAACGGCATATCAATGAACCGTAAATTGCGCAACTTTGCTCCCATTTAACAGACGTCGTATCTCTTTTGGTTTCCGATATCCTAATGGTGAGAAGCGAATTTGTTTCACCCTGTGTAAGAAATAATTTAGATTCAACAGAAAGGAACAAAAAAGAAGAGCAGAATATGTCAACTTTTATTGATTGAATGGATACCCTAATAATATTACAGGTATATATCGTATAACCAAAGTTTATCGTTTAATTCATTAAACTTTGGTATAACAGTTATCACATACTAAATCTTACTATATTCAAAATATTGACATTTTAACACTTCCATTGGCCACATAATTCAAACAAGTCAAAGCTAATATCTTAGGTCGACGATTCTAAGATTTTTTTTAAATAAGCATTTTTAACACATTGATTTTAGGCACTGCATTTTCGGCTCAATAAAACAATTTATTTTGCACTCAGTATCACATTAAATATGATGTTATGGCATGCATTACACATGCATAACATAACCGAAATATACTTTAATATATTTTTATGATCGCTAAATCCTAAAATATTTACGACTTGTTATGAGGTGAGAACAAACTAAACATTTATACTTTTCAAATTGTGTAAACTTAAACCATCTACGAGCAACATAAAATAGGTCAAAATTTCCAACGATAAATAAAATTATAAAATTAAAAGATTGTTAATCAGGCATATTATTTTTAATGGATATTTAGTGACATAAAGTCGTCAAATAATTAAGATTTATGATGTTATTATAATTAAATAAACAATTATTTCTCACTAACTGATTGCCTTTGTATAAATAACTAAAAATATTTTGTCGAAGTTTTTATTATAATTTGGAACAGAGGAACCTAATACAGATAAGGGCGTAATATGTACTTATTTTCCTGTTCGATAGTTTGCCTCTTGACACTAGGACGCTTTTTACAATAATGCACTAACTATAGAATTGAAACCATTTAATTTAAAGCCAAATGATTTGTATCTAAATATTAAAATTCAAATATCCGAAGTCCACACTGTATAAGGCAAATTCTTCTTCGGCAAAATTAATTTACGTAATCTTGAAGATTACGAATAACCTAAGGTCAGCACAACATAATATTTATATAGTATGAAAATTACAAACAAGTGCATTTAAATTACATTTAATATTCCGCAAGTAATTTATTCGAAAAACATGGTTAATTAAGTTTTGTAATATATTATCAATTAACTTTAATGACTTCTATAATTTAATTAAAACGGAAAATATTTCATTGGCGTCAGAATTTTTCTAAATTTTACCGATTTTTGTTAATCAATCAAAATTACTATTCTCTATTTTATTTACATGATAAGCCGTTATTCAGCTCACGCGCACATATTAATAAAATGTATGGTTCACTGTCATTCACTAGTGCTCGGTGATCTATAGAATGTAGCTTCTTCATTAGCGGAACTTATACCCTGATATAAAAAAAAATTAAAAAATCTATCAACTTAATATTACTATAAAAAAAATGAGCGAGTCTGCTAGTACTCGAGACTGATGTGTAAGCATATCCTATAAGGACATCGGTTGTAAAAAAATGACAACGGCACGTCGTGTTCCCAAGCGGTCACCCATCCAAGTACTAACCACGCCCGACGTTGCTTAACTTCAGTGAGCGGACGAGAAGTGGTATTTTCAACGTGCTATGGCCGTTACCCATACATTTTAGCTTGTTCATAGAATAAAAACAAACACATTCGCATTTATAATATTAGGATTCTTTAATAATACTTATTGGCAGCTCCGGAGTGGATTAATTCAATGCACAAATTCGACACGAAAATCTAATGCCACCAGGAATAACATCAACATATGGACACAGCTTATTTACCTAGTAATCGTGGGCCGACATCCTTTGATTTGGGAAAGTCAATAACCAACTTTTTCAAATTTTAGAAGAGGGCTATGACAATATTGTTTTAAACGTCTGGACATCTGAATAATACTTTTGACAGTTCGTTTAATTTAAAATAATAATATGCTTTTTTATCGTCTAAAATCCGTTTAAAAACGATTTTAAATGGCAAAATTGTATAAAAATCCGAAAATTCGGACTTTTTTTAGACCGATAGCCGTGGCTTCGGACGAATTTTTCGTGGATTTTAAAGCGAAAATTAATTTTAAATTCAACCGTCCATTATAAATAAGCTGTGCTATGGATCCAAATACACTGCGAATATAATAATTAAAAAATAATACTTTTGACGGTTCGTTTAATTTAAAATATGCTTTTTTATCGTCTAAAATCCGTTTAAAACAATTTTAAATGACAAAATTGTATATAATACCGCCCTAGCGGCTAGAATTGGTTTGCGCATTTCCGTCCCCACACTTCCGTCCCATTTGCCAAAATTTACCCTCATACCGCCGCGTAAGATGTTTACACATCAAAATGCACAAATTTTGTCCAAGTTTTTATGTCCAGATACTTTCAAGATTATTTCGTTTTACTGTTGTTTTCAATAAAAATTCGATATGTAAGCTGTTGATAATTCTGCTACAACTAAAGTCGCGTCCACACGTGTAACCAATCCTCGTAACGCAACATCGTCGCGAACCAAGGGCACTGTGGTATTGCGGTTACCACCTTAACACTGTATATTCAACACCATTGCGGAAATATGGCACCAATTTAAAGCAGCAATTCGTCGTAATAATATTTCAATTACATTTAATTCTAGTGTATTTATTAACTTTAATTGATAGTGAAGCGAAAAAAATTTTTCAAATTAACGAAAATTGTGTAAAACATGTAAAAAAATAGAAAAAAGCTATGTCTATCTTAAAAATGCAACAGAAAAATTAGTTATTAATCTAGATGACAGTAGCGATAGTGAAACAGATTTAGATTAGTAATATAGAACTTAGTGTTAACTAAGTATTTATATCTATGATGTAAATATTATAATTTGTTATATTATTATCGTGTTATTTTTAATTTAATATAATGCAAACATGACAATATTAAAATTACAATTAAAAATAAACATTACTCCGGACCTGAACGAATTTCTGTTTATCTTATAAACTTTACAGCTGTGGTTAGGGGTTTTATTGAAGTTTCATTTTTATAAGTTATTGGGTCGTTTTTATCTTTTTGAAGTTTTTAGTCGGTTTCTAATATTTCTGAATATACTCTAAAATACAAGTGCATCATTTAGCAAAAATGCCGCCCATCAGTTGCAATCTATTTGACCGACACTCTAAGAAATTGGCACCATTTACAATGATTAGGTTGAAGGACCATCGACGATTAACAATCATACTCTATAAATAGGTAAAATACCAATAATTGTTATACCATAGAATCTAGATTTATATTATTTATTACGAACCTGAGATTTCTGGGCGTTCGACATTTCCGATGAGGGTTCGTCATTTTCTTCCATTGGTGGTATCTAAAATAAAGATAAAAGTTAGAACAATGACGAATATGAACAAAAGTGGATTGATATAATATAATACTCGGCCGATGATGAAATCGTGTGGACGAGGCGCAGCCGAGGCCGAGAATGTGTTCCTCCGAAATAAATACATATACTATTTTCTTCTGTGATCAAAAAAGATTTAATAAACTATTGATATTTTTGAAAGAAACGAAATAGCAGCAGTCATTCTAGGCCGAAATAGTATATTTCATTACCAGTCCGGAAACTAGGCTTTTCCGGTGCGCGCACGACAGTTTCTGATGTGAGGCGTAGCCGAACACTGGAAGTCGTGCAAGCACAGGTAAAGCTGTTTCTGGACGTGTAATGAACGATATTTTTCATAATACCTCTCTGAAATAAAAACATAAACATAAAATTATTATAATTTTACAGATCAGATTTTTGTATTAAAATTTAAGCAAACGTCAAATTTGCAAGACAAGCAAGACACTGGTATTTATCTAATATTCATTAAGCGTTGCTATGGAAATGTATTTGTATGCTTTGTTGTAATTGAATATGCAGCTAATTTTGAAGTATTTGTGACAAGTAAGGCTGGAATAAATAAAATAATTTTACTTAAAATTAAACTATTGACGCTAAGATGTACTAGATTAATCTTGTAGACTGCATCGCTGTATAATTTTAACCCAATTTAATATACTTTATGTTTAATCTGTGACTAAATAACTGCGAGTTTAGCAGTTAAAATTAGGGAGCGGGAAAGCTTTTCCCGCTCCCTAACTAGGAACTGCTCTACAGAGACGTCGAAAATGATAGTTTTCAGAGAGGTATTATGAAAAGATAATCTTCCCGACTTGTGATTTGGGATAACTTCTCCATCCACCGTAAAGCGAAAACATAATATTCCTGGACTCTTGCGTGCGATTTCCTAGTAACCCTCCACAATACCAGAATAACGAGTTTTGCATCATGTCAACCAACGGGACAAGAATGATGACATTTTCGGACGCGTGCAGAAAAAATAATATGATAATTATCTTGTGGGTGTATAATATATTGGTTACAGTTTTTCATGGAAGCAATCTAAGTATTCAATTTCTTGCACCCAACACGGTATTTTACCCTTATTGATTGCTTCATAAAGGAATTCTACATAACCGCATAGCACACTTATAATAATGCCCACGAGAGTCTCACATGATCTCATCTCGTTTTCGACATGAAACTCGAGACGATCTTCGGGTAAGACGAAACGAGACTTTTGTTAATCTCGTCTCGAGTCTCGTGCGAGAGTCTCGCACCTGTTAGATGTGCTTATACATGCTGGACTTCCAGTGATATGCAAGTAGCTCTTAAAGGCAGACATGGATTTGTGCATTGTGTTTAAATGTTTTTGATTTACATCCATATACCTACTCTTACACACATAGAAAAGAGTTCTCAAACTGAGAGAATTGACGTTATTCCAAGAGCATATTGACTTTCATATGTAGCCAAAAGAATATTACTTTGTGTGTAGGAATGAAGAATGGATACTGCTAGAAGAAGTGCATACATTACTAGATAACTTTCAAATCCATTTCAAAAAAACCGGAGGAGAGAAGTAGTACGTCTATAATAGTGATTGTATGTATCAGTTTACCGATAAATAATCTTGAGAACAAAGCATTTGAATGGGACAGAAAACAGATCGAACCCCAGTAGAAGAGCAGCTTGTTGTTGGTTTTGAGGCTGCGAGGAATGAAATATTAAAACATTATCGTAAAACTAATTGGATTTATGCTGCAGTTTTCATCTCGACCCTCGGCATAAGTTAGAAGCGTTTGATATGTCAAGATGAGACCAATAATTAAAAAGGACTCCGATTCAGACATATGCAATGTCTATCTTCATCAATCAGAGGGGCAACATTCGAAAGAAACGGAGGTGGAGAGACGAGAAGATCCTGGACCAGAAACTTGGATTTTGCAATCGATTTTGATGTCTTGTGTGCGGGAAAGCCTACCCCTATTGAAGGAGAATCGAAGCAGGAGCTTCATAAATATTATTCCATGCCTCAGTGTAATAAAAACACGGGTGTATTGCAATTATGGAAAATTCATGCCCCTGAATTTCCCATTCTAAGTTTTAAGGCACGAGTTCTCTTAAGCATACGGCTAATTCAGTCCCGGTCGAAAGTGTTATAGGAAACTGATGGAAAACATCGAATTTGCGTTAATAACGAATCTGTACGATGTTTCTAAAACAAGATATTTAATAACTCGCTTTGTGTTTTTAAAGTCCCTTCTTTCAACCGCACAACTAGAGATAGTCTACTTTGCGTTATTTCAGTTGCAGCTGAGCTACGGTGTGACTGGTTGGGGCGCGGTTAAACATTGCCATATCGAGAATTTGGAGGTTATCCAAAAGTGGATATTAAAAATAATTTTTAACAAAACGAAGCAATTTTCACACGCTAGTTAAGGAATTAGAGGACCTATATTGAACAGCTTCTCATATTGACGCGCTTGTTCAGTCAGTTTCTTGTCATTCATAACAAAACGGGCAAACTGGATGACTCGTCAAGGAGCGCCACGTTAAAAACACGTTTTGAACTAATCCTGACAGATTCTGACATTGACAATACCTGACGTTAGCTGTATATTGTGTGAATATTACCTGAAAACCCTCTTTTAAACAATATTTGACGTGACGTTACCGGTCGGTGACATGACGTTGACGTTCCGTAAAATACGAATCGATCTGAATGCTCATTTTCTTGTTTGGACATCTTTATGACGACGTTCATAATTAATAACATTAACAGGTTGACTGCCAATATCCTTGTCAATCGCTATTTTCACTGAAGTCCCCGGCAGGCCATGACATATTTTTGTTAAATCCTAAGATTTAGTACGCATTATGTTTTATTGGCCATTTGACGATGTTTTTTCAGTAATTAAGTTCATTTTGACCTGTGCGCCAAAGGTACTCATGGCCTCTGGGATCGGAATTGGTTATATCGACTTTGGTTATTTTCGTAACGAAAACAGTGAACGACTAGCACTGCTGACTTTCTGCTAAACTGCAATTATTATGTGGTTAAATGAATCGGTGATAATCAAAATCAGCTTTCTCTTTACTACAATCAATATGATCTAATGTTAAATACCAGATGTCATTAAACAAATCCTTATCGAATAAACTTATCATAGCACGTATATATAAATATCAAACACTTTTGCCAAGCATTATAACGGATTTTATTATTTTTTCGCAAAATTACCTTTAAATATAGCATACAATAAGATACCAATCACATCTATAAACCATTATCAATTCCACGATTAAAATCGTATAAAAATCGAAGATATTATCGTCTGTGAAAAGAACAGAAAATGGTATAAAATAAGAGTTATTTTTCAAACGGGTATAATGCACATTAGTATTACATATCAATTTCTGTTCACACAACTTTGCTTTCATATCCGTGTCATTAAGTTTTCAATAGATGCATAATCGCACTATTATACATATATTTTTCAATTAAAAACGTGTAAAGCATACAGAAGAGTTCAAATTACTTTATTAAGAGAAAGTTGCCAAGAATATTAGTAAAGACAAATAATATTATTAACACTGGACTTAATGCACTGTCGTCGAGAGCGTATTGAATAAACTTTTTAGTGCCGTAAAAACGTACAAGGACAAGGTGGGTGATATTGAATTTACACAAATAGCTATATACATATTATGAACTATAGTTTAGTTCCTGAGGACATATTCTCACAATATTGAATTTCAGTAGACTTTGGCTTGAACCAAATCATACAGATCGAAACTTATTCTAGTCGTCGAAAAAATTGCTTAGAAACAGAAACGAAACGAAAACCCATGATAACCCACGTTGGGACAGGGGAGGGGAGAGAAGGAAAAACTTAAATAATTAATTCCGGGAGAACGGTAAGAGGTACGGGGTCGAAATTTTTATGGTATGGTGCGCCCCATGGGGGGTGGGGGGCTAACTTAGACCATAAGGGGGAACGGGGCTCTATTTTAAGCGGGGGATTTAGGAGGGAAACCGTTTTCGCCCGTATCTCTGCAACGAAGGCTCGGATCGAAATTGTGATAAACGATGACCCCGCTTGTCGAAGTTTTCACTTCTATCGTGTAGTCTTAAGCACACACAAAATTGTTTTTATTCGTCTTTTCTTATTTTTTTTTATATTACTTATTTTTCTTTGGCGTAATTTTATATAGTTTTTTACTTTTCAAATTTTTAAATTCCATAAAAATATTTTATAATTAAAAATAGTAAAATTAAATAAACAGGTTCGTTTTTTACCCCAAAGCAAAATAAATAATTAAGAAAAAAAAATGATAATAAACATTACGAAAAATAATAAAAAGAAACTAAAAACACATATTCATATTAATAACGTTAATATCATCTAAAAAACGATACAAAGAATTAAAGTTCTTATTTAAAAAATGAAAGTTGATGATGATTCCTTGAAGACGAAACGTCGTATTTCAGCTGGATAGAGCGAAAAAATTGCCAATGCAAAAGGGCAGTTCAATTTGAAATCCGTTTTTTATATAAGCTCAGGAAAAAACTAAAACGATTTTTCAATATTTAGGTTTTTTTCCGAATATCTCCGAAAATACTCGAAATTTTTAAACTTTCTAAACGACATATTGTTAGGCCCCTAAATGCGTATTTTTGCCCTAATTTGACCGACCCTGTATCCCTTACGGTTTTCGAGTTTCTTATAGGTACATCGACTCGAATTCGAGCCACACTGAATAGTCAATTCTAGGAATGACCGCAGTTCGGACTTTAACTGTAACCGTTGATTGACAATCAACCCTATAATATATACCTACTGCAATAATCTCAAACTTTACTTTATATAATTAATATTAAGAATTCACCCCTTGGGTTTTAGCGGGAGGACTTATGCAAAGCATTTAATGTTAATTTAAGTAATACCATCAAGAACCGATCTTGAAATTTTACCATAAAGGAATAACAAATCGTAATACTAATACTAAAATTAAGGACAAAATCAAACTTAATTAACAATTTAAATTATTTAATCAGAAAAACTTCATTTTCTCCGAGTAGAAATAAATAGGGAATTAAAGAAAATACAGGCAACAAAAGGGCAAAAGTTTGGTTGGTTTAAATGGCGTTAAATCTTTACCTTTTTTTTTTGTTTTAAAAGTATTAATATCGATATTAATATAGTATGTACTAAATTTTATTACTTAAATAAAACTATATGGGTTTTCCTAGTGAATGAGCTACTCCAGAAGCTATCGCAGAAATGGTCAATTGTTTAAGCTAGTAGGTTTTAGCGGGAGGACTTAGGCAAAGAATTTAATGGTAATTCCAGTAATACCATAAAGAAATGACCTTGAAATTGTATGATAAAGGAATGACAAATCTTAATACTAATACTAAAACTAAAGACAAAATTAAACAACCAACAAATTAAATTATTTAATCAGAAATTACTTCTTTCTTCATAGAGTAAAAATAAATAAGGAATTAAAAAAAAATACAACAAAACGGCAAAAGTTTGGTTGGTTTAAAGGGTGTTAATCTTTACTTTTTTTAGGTTTTAAAAGAATAATATCGAGATTAGTATAGTAGGTACTATATTTTATTATTCAAATAAAACCACATGGGCCGTTGTAGTGGATGAGCTACTCCAGAAGCTATTTGCAGAAAGGGTCAATTGTTTAGGCTAGTGATCGTCGTGCGCGCGGAAAATTTCCCAACATCCTCTCAGGGAGCAGTCAACTGGCTAACTGGTCCAAAAGCAAACAGCCGCAGAAAATAACACTCGTTGCATTCATCCGAATGAGATGCTATAAGGACGCAAACCATTGGTGCTTAATAGGGAAGAGTTCCTCTTCTCAACAGAAGTACAATATATGGGAATTAACTTTTACCAAAGGATGATATGCAAGGAATTCACATATTCAAAAGGTTACACAGAAAATGATAACAGCACTAGGAAGGTGTAGAAAAATGTGCGAACAAAATTGGGGTACAAACCTGAAATTGATTCTATGGTTATGCATAAAGGTAGTGAGACTCATGATAACATGTATGGACAAAGACCAGGTAAGTGAAAGCAAGGCGGCTATTAAGTGGCGTGCAAAGGCTGACATGCTTATACATTACTGCAACAGCGGCCCTAGTGGTCCTGTTAGACCTACCACCAATGCACTTCTACATATTCAATGAGAAGTCAGGCAAGTAGCCCAACGTTTGATGCACTAAACTAGCACTCGTGCTGTTTACACTCTGGAGCCAGAGCACGCGGCACTATTTTATGAATATTTGTAAATAGAAGTGGAGCAAAAGGGGAACATTTGTAAGGTAAATATATACATAACACAACAATATAGAACATATCTACAGTCCTTCATCCCCTTGGACCGGTGGGCCCTAATTAATGCTATACCTCAACAAGTTATTGAAACAATTCTTCCCATATAATGCAGTGAAATTGCACAACGCCCGCCCTTTTGAATTGTTAGACTAGGTTGTTCAAGTTAAAGACGTTGCTTGCACATGCGGCTAGCGCCACAGTTTCCACTTTGGCTTTGACATTGCGAGGTATTATTATGGCTTTGCATGGCCCTCCGCTCGCTTCACTCGCTACGGGAGCTCAATCAACACTAACCAACCAAGTGCTAACCAAAACTAACCCAAGACTAACCCAAACTAACCCAAAATTAAGAAAAAAAGGTAAATTAATAAAAAACAATAAACAAAACATCTGACGCGACCGACGGGATTCGAACCCGCAGCGCAGAAATGACAGGCAAGCACCCTGCCTACTACGCCACCGAGGCGTTGTAGAAATTTTTCTAGAACGTAGAGACATGCCTGATACATGCCAATTACAAAAACAAATGATAGGCGCATGCGTACAATGTCAAAGCCAAAGTGGAATCCGTGCCGCTAGCCGCTTTAGTTGCTTGCTTGTCTGATATTGTCGTATGGGTCCTCGCATGATTCCTCTTTTTGTATGGTACTCTCTTTTTTTCTAACACTTCTGTGACGTAATTTACAATTTTAAGCTTTCATAATTTGTAATTCTTTGCTTAGCTATTTAATCAGTTTTAATTGAACGTTTAAGCAGTTCTTGTATTTCTATTAGGTTAATTTCTTGACTGACTTTAAGAGCGCCCTAAATGGTTTTAGCTTTCCTTTTTCATGTCTCTATTTATTGATTTGGTTTTATACTGCATTTATATTTATACTAGTAAATAAATTATTATCATAAAATGTATAGAAATGATAAATAGTTACTAAGCCTTATTCAAAATCATTCAGAACAACGGGATGTTTTGGTTTATCTCTGAACTTGACCTATGATGATGGTGCTCTTGAGTTAATATTTATGGCATACTGACCTAATATATCTGAATAATAATACAATAAATTATCTATTACAAATGCATCACTCTGGTCGTCCTTAGATTAGAACTATTCTCCAAGAACAAAGATATACTGCATAATATACTACAAGACATCAAACCCTCACAGACAGTTCTTTAGTTTTTTTCCTACACTTTTTGATTTTGAAAGCAGTCCAATTGGGTTGAAAAATCATTCGCTAGGCTAGCTGATTTAGTCAAAAATGAGTTATGACCATAGTTAGTGCGATTTCAATTAATTTGAAAGGATGGTTTGGCTTACATGTGAGCTTAGGGTCATAAGAATTCGAGTCTAATAGATTATAAAACATAGTGAGATCCCTGTGCATGCGTCAAATCTAAAGGGATGTAATTTGAAGAGAGTTTTTCAATTCTAAGAAAATCGCGTTTTCAACTCTATGCCGCTCTTTAGTTGTTGTACTCTTTCGATTGCCAGCATAAGGACATTATTAGAGAGAGACCACACGCAAGAACAAGAATCCAAATGTGGTCGCCCTAAGGGACAGAATAGTAATTTGAGGGATGGAATATTTAGAAAGTTTTCAGTGCAACGTCTGCTAAAGCCCAATATTTTTAAAAATTTAGACACAACCGATGATATGTGATGTGCATAAGAAAAGTGGCTATCAGGTAACACTCCCAGATCTTTTATTCGAGAAGCCAGCAATAAGCGTGAACTTGATGTATAAGATTTCTACCATGGCTAAAGATCATGAATTGACATCTGTTAATATTTAGGTCCATACCATTGAACCTACACCATTGAGATAGGAGATATATTAATAATGAAGTACTGAATCCCTCCTTCACCCTTAAAATACAGACATCAAAGGCAATTCGCGTGATAGATAATTCAAATGCCACCTAAATTTATTTTGTACCAGTTTAGCAACAGTAATACTATTCATAAAATTGTATACATGTAAAATTAAAACCATGCATATGCATCAGCCTCAAGCTTATTATAATACATAACTAGTAATTTATAGTAAGGAAACGTCTCTTGAATGATATTTACAATTACTTTAAAAAATGCAGCCATTTAATTTTTCATTACACCCAGCCGATGCGTAAATTTTTAGTTGAAAACTTTCTCCAAAATTGGATTGAAAGGACGCACAATTTTGAGTGGCCAGCAAGGTGACCTGACTTCACCCCAATAGACGTTTTTCAATTGGGTCATCTTAAGCTACCCAGCCTGGGTTGGGGTGATTGTCATACCTGCTTAGGGGTTGAAGTTGAAAACACAATACAAATTTGACCCCCAAAATCCATAATCGACGGATCCGAGAGTTTATCCAGATTTTCATTTTAAATACCGAAAATCGAAATGCAAGAAAAAATAATTCAAGCGTTTTGTACTAAAAAATAGTCCTACTTTTATATTTTATGTATGAAACACCCTAACCAAAAGCTAATTTAAATGGGATCATTTTAAGCAAAAAGCCGAAAAGTTTAGACTGCTTTAAGGATAACATAAACACTTAATATGGAAATATCCAGCAAAAAAATATATAATTTACATTCTACCTACTTTCCATGTCGAGTTAAGGAATCATTATAAATAATGCAAATGCGAGATCATGTAAATTGACTTCGTGACAACCCAATACAATACAATAAGTTGTATTTATAAATTGAACAATTTACAACATACATAATATGTATATTACACAATATGGAAATGTACATAATTTATTAAGACACCACCCTGACACGCAGGACGTGAGTCGGCTCGTAATGACCGATTGATCGGCCCTTAAGGTAGGTAAACGTTGGGATTCGATACTCTGAAATACCAGGGTCGTGCAAACTGATACCAAACCTCCTGTTTAGTGATGAAACGAATACGGCTAACTCGCGTTTATCATAAATTTCCGATTAAACGTAATCGCCTATTATTATTACGATTATTTAAGGATTATTCACAATTTTACTTTTTATTCATAAGCCCTTCGGATATTCCTCGATAGCAAATGAACAAAGTGAACTGGCCGCCGAAATTACGTAGTATCTGTATTACTTCAGACGTATCATGTAACATTTATGTATGTATATTTATGCAGCCATGCAAATACATTTTCCAGAAAAAGCAGTAAAACCTTGTTCCTATATCAGCAACCCATCAAACATATTTAACTTTTGGAAAGAGAATCCTGTATTTACGCATCTGGCTTTAAAATAACTTTCATATAAGCCATCATCAGTGAAATCGGAACCCTTGTCAGGGCCGGACTGGGCCTGAAAATCGGCCTGGGCGCCAAATGGGATTACCGGCCCTCTCCTCGGGCTTTCATATTTATTTTATTTATTAATCCAAACAATGAAATTGCAGGAACCGTAAGTTTAGTAATATCGGACAAAACTAAGTTTAAAACATGTGCATAGCACCAAACGTGGATTTGACCCGGTGAGTCTTTAGAGAGCCATGCCGTAAAGCCATTATATTGGCCTTGCATATTAGCAGCCCCATCCGTAGAATTTCCAACACAATCTGATATTTTTATCCGATCGGACGAAAAACGACACCTTTCTGATGTGTTTTCTCACCGCAAAAGTCATGATTCCAGTATATTGTATTCGTTGCTTGGCAACATGCAATAACTGTACAAGAATAGAAAATAACAGTCCGGGAATATAACATTCCCGTCCTAGGCCGGGAATGTAACATTTCTGTCATATTCAAACGCCTTGTTTGTCAGATCTGATGTCTATCAAAAATAACATTTAGCTGTAGTTTTCGTAGTTACGTAATAAACTTCAAGCTGGCTCGATTTAAAACTAATATGTTGAGTTTTAATTTTTATTTACAGTAATATTCGGCTCTATTTATATAAGTACGTATTCTAATTAATTTCGATCGGATAAAAAATAGTATGTGCAACTCGTAGGAAAAGCACATTCCTGGACTCCTGTGTTGCTGGCCTCGGCTGCGCCTCGTGCAGCAACTGCCACAGTCGTCCAGGAATGTTTTGCCACAGCTTATTCAATAACCAGCTATTCATCTCTATCGAAATCGGAAAGTTGGAGTGTCGGGCACTGCGCTTCCTGACAGTGCCCTTAGCGGTTCAGTTTCACAGTCTCGTGATTTTTCAGGCCATGTAATGACACGAAGCGAACTGAATTTAAAATGAATATTCCCTTCAAAATCCACGACAAATTCGCCCGAAGCTGCGGCTATTGCCCTAAAAAGACCGGAAATTTCGGATTTTTATACAATTTTGCCATTTAAAATTGTTTTCAAAAGGATTTAAAACGATAAAACATCGTATTTTGAATCAACCGAATTGTCAAAAGTATTATTCAGATGCTCAGACGTTTAGAAAAATATTAACTCATGGCCCTCTTCTAAAATTTTCACTTGACTTTCCCAAATCAAAGGATGCCGCTGCAAGATGAGTAGCTGGTTATTGAATAAGCTGTGGTTTTGCTTTTCCTCCTAGTTACACAATATACTATTCTAAACCCAGTTCGTTTAGAGAATTCGCAACAATTTCATAAAGATCTTTACCCTTACTAGAAGTGCAATTAATCAGCCCAATTAATCGCTCGTTAACTTTATTTTCAGTTACATATCTACAAATAATAGAACACTGATCTACAACATTTATGTCTTGTGTTGTGTCAATTTGTAGTAAGTAGATTTTAGCACTTTTGACTTGTTCAGCAATTTTCAAATTGATAAGTTTTGATAGACCTCTTATTATAGAGTTTAAAGTATTTTTTGATAAAAATGTCACAAAATTGCCTCTACCTATATTTTTTAAATTCTGAGCTTGAATGTAATTATTACGAAGTTGTTGACTCTTTTTGGCACATTTCTCAATATGTGTGCGCAACAGAGGATCAAATTTCGAAAGAAATAAAATAATTTCTAGAAAATTACCATGATCATATTTGTTTTAAAAAAGTAAATGCTGACTCATTTTTAGTATCTCCCCTGTAACTTAAACCCCTTTTACCTATTAATTTTATTGTCTTAATAATTCTATATAATACTGCCTATTTTCTTCAATTTTTTGTCTTCTTTGGGAAGCCGCAGTTGAAAATAGACAATGTATATCCTTTTTCTTGCTATAAAGTAAGTAGGATTCGGTGCTCAGGTGATGTCTCTTACTTAACTCGTGCTCATCTAATCTCATGTATACGTGCTTTATAAAATAATTTACACCACTTGCAAATATTGTGACTAATTAGAAAATGCCAAACATATCCAACAAAAAAAAAATCTTTACATTACTGGTAACTAGCCCATGTTTTTTTAGAACCCGATTTCCTATAGTATAATAAATTCGTATTATACTTTTTAGAACCGCCATAATTGATTGAACTGGATAACCCTTTAAAAATAATTCCAATTCTTTATCATTAGGTTTTGTAAAATGGAATGAATTTTCAGTTTCAGTTTCTTGTTCGTTTGGTACCGTACTGTCCTTATCTGTAGCCTTGGTGCAAGCAGCAATAATATCACCTTCATTACAACTAGTGGAAGGAACTTGTTTTTCAGTTGTTTCTTCTAAGTCTTGTTACTCTTCCTCAGCGTCCTCATGGTCCTCATGTTTATTCACACTTAAAACTTCACTTGAAGTCCCTTCCTGAAATGTATCTGAAATAGTCTTAATTTTTTTCGGGTCAAGTAATTCGTAGATTTTTAAGCAACCTTCGGCACTTTGTTGAAGAAGTCTTTTTCTCCCTCGTTGTCTGCCCCTCCTTTTACTTTTCCTTTTGTCCTAGTTAATTAGGGTGCAAAAATCATAAAGTTAATTAAATAATGTGAAGAGAAGAATAATTATTTGGTAACATATTTATAATATTATTTATGCGTGTCTTGCTTGTGAATTCGCATTTAGTTAGGGAAATCCCCGAAAACATTTGTTATACAAAATATATCGTTTCGATTAAATTTTTGCTCATTTT
>MU190813.1:27057-40239 GCA_016904865.1 Pissodes strobi | reverse complement strand
TTGAACTAAGCCTCCCTCGAGAAGACATGCATTTCATATTAATTGGGGTATTATAGCATTGACCACAATTAGCAACAGCCAAGAAGTAGAGATATTTGCAATATCTTCATGAGGGGACCACCCCATGAACCATGGCTGGACACCACAGAAACCTCTCCAGCCTTTAAATTCGGATGCCTAGAAGACAGAGTAAACTGTAAAAGACTAAAATATATGGAAAGGTTATCAGTAGCACTGGATAAAGAGTTAAATAGTTTAATAAATAGTTGGAATATAACGAACCTTAGGAAACAACCAAGGTCTGTCCATCTCTGTATCCTTCATCGTAGAATTGGACTACACGGTCATGAATACCGAAGATCTAAGATGGCGTATGGATCCTATAACTAATGGTCTGGATTCAACACTGACAAGGCTTGCGCAGCAATCCAGTAGCATGGAAAAAACACAGAGGAGATGGTGAATTCACTACAAATTACAGAAGCAAAAATCAAATTGTTAAAAAACTGCGCTGAAAATATAAACAATCACATCATATCAGAAGTACATGAAACCCTGAAAACAAACTTAGGCTTAGCAAAAATATATATATTACAGGAGCTATACAAGATATATTCTTATGCTCGTAAACCTGGTATGTCTCGACAGTGAAATAAACAAAAATATACACAACTTAGTAATTAGCTTCATAATGAAACCGAGTACTATGAGTTACCAATAGCCGAATGTATTCTACTAAGAGATACCAAGAAGCGTATAGCAAATCAGTAAGAAATTGCAAATAATGTATCTATAACATAACCGTACCTTGAGAAAATGCCGCATGGCTCACAATCCAGGACCAGTCAGGAGCCATTGGAAAACACAAATCGAGTCCATACAAGACTTAGCCATTCTAACAATCACTAGCACAAGTATCCCCATTCTTCGTCTAGGGATTTCTAGAAGATTAAAAAGTATAAGAAATTATAATATATGAATGAAATACCTGCAGCAGTAGACAACGAATTAGATAACTTAAAAAATAATGGAATAATAACAAACCTTAAGTCAAATCTTGCCAAGTATCTAATATCGCCAAAAATCATATTTACGATACTTATATTTGATTGTATTCTTTAGACCATCCAATGCCAACACACACACGAAGAAGCAAATCAAGTCGACGCCATTTTACCACGCGTTTCAAGGAACAAAGAACCCAGAACCCACTACGATCTACGGCAGACAGCATTGCAAGACTGCTACGAGCGCCATCTACCAGGCTTTGCGTAAACAAGCAGTCCGCAACACAAAAGGAAACTACTTAAATGAAACGTCCGACAGCCGACAGCAAAGGAATCTACAAACAACGACTTATTCAGTGGCTATAAAGCGTAACGTATAATTTTCGTTTATTAAAGCTAATTTACATAATGTTTACTGTAAATGTAATTTGAAGATCATTATTATAAAGTGACGCAAGATCGCATTGCAAGTCAATAACTTGAGAAAATAATAAGATTCATAAAGTCATAAATATGATATGTTGCATAATTTCTAAAACTGGCATGTTGAATTAAGTCAGCAAGTAAAATAAATAATTGTGTCATTTGATATACCAATATCAGTTTTGGATAGGTCAAGAAATATAACTAAGTCAATAAACTGTTATAATGCTGTTAGCAAATATTTTATACATAGACGGGAAAGTCTATATACTATATAGTTTTGATAAGTTTGTAAATAATGGATTTAAAAATAAGAAGTAAAGAACAATGGCTAAATAGAATATAGACAGGACCGGCATTTGCAATTTATTCTAAAAAGAAATAAGTTTAACATACCGTAATATAGGATAGGTAATTTATTTTTAGACAGGGCCGAAATGAGTTGCTTTTTTAATGCCAAGGGAAAAAATTCATTATCTTTATAGATATACCGCACTAACAGTCCCTTTTCCATAAAACTAACAGCTATAAAGACAATGAATTAATATCACCTCTGTTGGGATGGACGCATCTTAATAGAGGAGATATCATATGAAAGGCATTTTATTGTCCATAGACATAAAAATCTAGTTTTAAAAAGTGGCATTATAAGCCAGTATAAAAAGATGTTCTCAAAACGGATAGGTTTGCACTAGATATAAGGTAGAATAGATCAATAAGCTTAAAGAAATCAAATCGAGAGAATTTTTATCATATAACTAGTAATAAGTTAAAAACAGAACCGTATTTAAATAATACGTTTGTCACGTAGTTGCTTTATTAACACAATGAATATTAAGACGTAAAACGTTATTGGCCATAAAAGCAAATAAATTTTGAAATAATACATCTCTAGTAAACAGGCGGGTTTATAAAATTATGATTTTGTTAATAAGACAACAAAAAACGTCACAAATAAGAAAACATAGGATAAGATTATAACATTTGTAAAACTATTTTTCTTTTGTTACATGTACCTATAACTAGCACACAGAGCGAGGCAAACCATACAAGAACTTACTACATGAAATGGAAATGGGTGGATCTAAGCCAGAACAAGTCCACTGACGAAATATATATTAAATTATAACAAAATTAGGTGCAATACAGTATGTCTTCTCGAATTGAGGTCGGTTTACTCTCTTTTAAAGCCAATAAGTCTGATTAAAACGTTGGGGACCAACGTTATCAGGGAGGGGGAATGTGTGAACTAGTTAAAATCATTAATTAAATATCACCCTGTCGCAAGTTTGAACTTGAACTTGAAAAATGTTATATAAACATTCACTGTTAATTACAAACAATTTGATCGGTCGACGGGAGCGACTTTAATCCTTAATGATGCAGCCGTCAGCATTTTTTAACATATAAATACGCCGGCAAACGCCGAGTAAATCAGACTTTTGGGTCTCTCAAACCGCTCGATTGGTCGCTGGACAGTACACAGGTACGTCCACTTCTAGTTGTTCTATCCCACAACCCCCATAACTGAGAACACTTATACACAGGTATAAGGTTGTCAGGTCCTTACCTAACCTGGGTGAACGTATGCATAGGTATACGGCATTCGGGGGCTACTAAAAAGTATCGAGAGAGTCGAATTTATGAAGTATCAGAACTTCTAGTGAAGGGATAGTTTTTGGGGAGTTTTAAAAAGTAGTGAAAGTGCCTTAGCAATTTGTGACAAACTTAAAAGTCTTACCTTATAAATATCAGAACAAATATCTAAATAAAAGACAACCCGCTCACATAAACTTTATTAATAAAATAGTGACGTCTCTTGCTAGACAAACTTTGAACTAAGCCTCCCTCGAGAAGACATGCATTTCATATTAATTGGGTATAGTGTAAACTCTTAATTCATCTATAATCTTAAACACGCCTTTATTAGTATACAATCTAACCGTTAAGTTTGTTTGTAAATAAACTTGTTACTGTTTTTATCGATGTGTCTCCTTTATTATCTCTTCTCAACTTGACGTAGTGCGTTCCTAAATCTGAGTTACTCTCCTACACGCTAAGTAAGGCGTGTCGTCACCGATAAAAAATACAAATCGTGACAATATCTAAAATCATTTTATAAATTACAAAATGCTAAAATGTAGAAATTAATTTGAGAGAAATGTTTTATTCTATACACATCAGCGTTTGGTAGGTCGATGCGTTAATTTCAATTTTATACTCAGATTAAATTTAATATAAAGCACTTTGCAACACATATGTATTGTTGATATAATTTTTTTAATGTTTTAAGCAACAATATCTACAGCTTAAACTTGGTTTAAAATTTTTTGAAATTTTAAGAGGTTTTGTTGTGTTTACAGAAAAACATTTTATTTTTAAGTTAAAGAAGTAGTCCATAATCTCGCAGTGGACAAGACTTTTACTTTTTCTTACTTTCCAAATATAAACACAAGTGCAATGTATAATTAAATGTCTTCTATTTTTTTCCCTGTCGCATGCCCCAGCTCACGCTATATGTTCAGGTTAAGACAAGTCACATTCCCAATTTAACGTATCAACTTACCAAACATTTTCTATAAAACAAAAAATCGAGCAAAAAATAATATGTCACAACTTTTGTTAGACCAGAAACATAATTTATGTGAATATTTGCATCTACGACAGCTTTTTAATATTTTCACTTTCTTGCCAAGCAGATTGTTACACAAAACTAAAAAAAATATTTTGCAGTTTATCGGTTTTAATTTAATAATTATTTTAGGGGATTGCGTAAATGTTTAGTAATTTTCTGCTACCTAAATTATTAGTCCAAAATAAATTATAGTTTAAAAAACTAAAAAAACACGGTTTGATCGAAACCGATCTAAAAAATTATAAAATAGAATAAAGTGATTCAAAAATATGATTTTAAAAAGCGTGGGGTGCTTAAGTGCCATAAGTTTATCACAAAAATCAATGTATCGCTTTGATTGACCAACAGTTTATATGTCAAATTTGATTGATTACTTCAATTTACTAGCAGACTATATGAAGTTATCTTATCATTTCAACAAGGGTTTATCGGCAAAAGTCAATTCATCATTTCAGATGACCAATAATTTATATGTAGATACATTAGATTTAACTTCTCAAATGACTTGCAGTTTATATGAATATTTTATTTAAATATCGTTTCAATTGACTGGCGGTTTGTAAGAAGCACTAGACTTATCGTTACAATCGACTATCAGTTTATGAGAAGAATCAATTGCTCGTTTTGATTTACCAACAGTTTATATGCCAAATTTCATTGATTACTTCAGTTGACCAGCATATTATATGAAAGGTCAATTTATCGTTTCAATTGGGCAGCAGTTTATATGCAAAATTTAGTTTGAATTAACAAGCGTTTATTAGCAAAATTCAATCATTCCAGATGACCAATAATTTATAGGTAAATTAGATTTACCTTCTCAATTCACCTGCAGTTTATATGAAAATTTAGTATAAGTGTGCGTTTCAGTTGACTGGCGATTTGTAAGATACACTAGATTTATCGTTTTAATTGAATATCAGTTTATGAAAAAAATCAATTGGTAATCTTTATTTAGCAACAGTTTTATGCCAAAGGACCCCGCACCCGACAAAGAGAGAATTTCGGAACCATACGATTTTCTTTAAATTTTAATATGTTGTAGGTATGGATAAGTACTTCACAAAAATGTATGTTAGAATATGGTTCCTCCTCCCATTTGGCTGCAGTGGCATATCAAAGTTACGGTAATCACAATACATATTTTTATTTTATTTTGCATTTTAAGCTAAAAAATAGTCAATATTTAATGGATTGTAACAGCTGCGGGTATACAAAATAATTTTTAAGATTTAAGTCCAGTGGCGTACTTAAAAATATTAAAAATATTTTTCACAATTTTTTTATATTTTTATATACGCCACTGGGCTTACGTCCTAAAAATTATTTAGTATTATTTTGTTGTATAGACTCAATTTTAGCTTAAAATGCAAAAAAAATAAAAATATGTATTTTGATTACCGTAACTTTGATATGCCCCTGTAGTCAAATGGGGGGGGGGGGGGCACCATATTCAAACATACATTTTTGTGAAGTACTTATCCATACCCCAGATTAACCTACACCAGATACGAATCTATGCGGCGGCAATAGCGTACAACTCCCACTACTTTCTTCCCAGACCGAGCGGAACAAATAGTACGGGCGATTTTGTTTGATCGCATTTCAGTAGAGCTCGTGATGCTGAATTGTTAGTCTGAGCGCTTCGATTACGAATGATCGTCGAACGCGTGAATTTGTAAAATTTAACCGCTTATTTATTATGACGGGATATAAGTGTATTTGCAGATGTTGTACATCTGAAAATAGAGATACAATTTTTTTTTCTTTGCCTACAGATTCCACAAGGTATGTAAAAAATTATTATTTATCGACGTCAAGGAATTGATAATGATACAACAAATAGGTAATTGTTATTAAATATTAGGGCCCCACGATTTTTAAGTGTTTTCTGAGTTTATTGTATGCCTTTCATTAAAAAGGCCGATTGATTAATAAAACATAAATTAAATGCCATATGGACTTATGAGCAATAAATAGTTGATCAGTTTTTATAGAATAAGTACGTAGCAATAATAGGATCATACACTTTTAAGGTAAAAATAATTTAGAATAGCTTCAGAAACTGGGTCCGATCATTTAAAGAAATAAGCGCATCGTTGTCAACTTGTTATTACTTGTCGGCTTGCCAGATCAATGGTTAGGAATGTGACTAGTGGCTAGGTCGCGCCGGTCTGAATCGTTTCCGACACGATTGTGTTGTTATTTATTCGAGGAAACACATGCAAGCTGCTGTATATTTCGTAAAAAGTGCATCCAAAGTAGGAGCACGTATTACAATAAGTAATATTTCACCTTTCGTATGGCCCTCCGCTCGCTACGGGGGCTCAAGAAAAGGAAACTAAGCAGGGGCTAACCCAAACGTAACCCAAGACATACCTAAATTCAAGAAAAAAAACTGTTTGCTAACCAAAACTAATCCATGACATACCCAAAATCAAGAAAAAAACTGTTTAGAAACTTAACCGTAAAAAAAATAAAAAAAAGGAACGGAGTTCGAACCCGAGCCGCCGGCCGCCGCCGATATCCACAGTATCGAGACCCAACGATCTAAACCTCTAGACCACCACAGCTTATGCTGAATACTCATTGCATTACGAAGACATAACGCGAATGCAATCGCTCGAGTCAACACCACATACACTAGATGGCGTTGCAGTCATAAGAGAGAGAGAGAGAGAGAGAAAGAGAAAGAGAGAGAGAGAGAGAGAGAGAGTACGCAGTATTTCGTCATCGGGAACGTTTCAGACTGGCGTGACCTAGCCGCTAATAGGAATGTGCAATATTATCGATATTACATAAACTTGATGGGACAACCTACTTAATTGATGTAAAATAATGTTTTTGAAAAAAATACCGTAATCATTATTAGATATCAGATGATTCAGTTTTTGATTGCAGAATGGCTTAATTTCTTTATAGTATTATACCTATACAAATATTTCAGACGTGAATCTTGGCTCAAAGCAGCCAAGAGAGAAGATTTGTTAGAAAAAACGAATTTTAAAAATTATAGAATATGTAGAAAACATTTCGAAGATGAATTTGTATCAACTGGGGGAAAACTGTTCTGCAATGCTAAACCCACAAGGTTCTGTAACCATGTTTGTAACCTTGTTTCAGTCGAGAGTTCTGAAGAACCTCCAAGAAAAGTAATTATTTTATCAGGTAAAAAATAACATAAACACAACATTAGAATCTTTCTCATTTTGAAATACGTTTACATTAATAGATATACGGCTGCCCAAAGAAACTGTAATCGAATCTTCTTTACCATCGACTTCGGCCGCAGGTAAGTTCGCTTAACAAGTAATGAAATAAATAGGTATAAATTAAAAGCAGAATGAAATCATGAAATGAATGTTAGAACCATAGACTACATGTAAGCAAAAAAGTTTAGGCATTCAAGGTTAAAGGGTGCATTCAGATCAAGTATGTATCTAACATTTCCGTCACGGTTTCCAAAACGTCATTTGGGAACATTATACCATTTTTGACTAATTTCGCGTGTAAATTCCCTGAAAATAGTATATTATTTAACGAGTGACGAAAGCAGCATTTTCTGCAACGAGAAAACAGTTTACCAAACGAGGCAAAGCCGTGTTTGGAAAATTGTTTTCTATGAGCAAGTTTTGCTATACAGAAATATGATAACCATATAAATACACTTTTAGGGTGATTATTATTTGCATGACGCAATTGACAAGTCAAAGTAATAAGGACCCTACACACGGATGTTGATGACTGAATGCATGTATGTGCATTAATTAACGTGCACGCAATGACAACGTACGTTAAGTTTTCCTACAGGCGTACGAACTTGATCGAGAGTTTAAAGTCGTGTTGTGTACAAGTCGGTGGGAAAATGTAGAGTGAGGAGAATCATAGCAGTGGCGTGTGCAGATATCATCAAACAAAATGGGAAAATGTCGAAAAAATCTTGACAGACGTTCGACCTGATGTCAGACATTTCTGCCGTGTTTCTGCCTACAAAACTATTTCTATTGAGGCTTCTTTCATTCTAAATTATAATATATCTACATCACAATAACTATTGTATAAATCTAAGGGAAACAAGACAATTTTGACCTCGTTATAGTATCAAAAGAATATGAGACAATTAGTAAGTAACACAAATTTAAAAAATATTATTATTCGATTTCGGACAATAATATTGAAGTTGTTGTTGTTGTGAAAGTTAGGGATATGGAATAAGGTGACGTCATAGAAAATTTATATTTTGAAATGACGTTTTGGGAACCGTGACGGAACACCTGATTGTTTTGCTTGTTTGTAAGCATAATAAAGTTGGGATTTTTACATTTCAAAGAATTTAAAGAGACTAAATTATCAAGCAACTTCAAGATGCGCTGTGAGGAAACATTATTTCGTCCAGTTTTTTAGGTCCGCAACTGCACGACACTTTTTTTTCAGGCCCTCTATACATGGATGTAGAAGACAATAGCATCTCCCAGTCTCCACATCGTATTCAAAACATGCAGCTATCGACAAGTAAAGCTACACAAACACCAACGAGTTTCACTCTAAACTCCCCCCGGAAAGTTAAGCTAAGATATACGATCAGATCGTTAAAAAGGAATGTTGCTAGCAAAGCAAAACAAAAGTTGTATGAAAACCAACATGACAAATCCCAGTTGAAAATGTTTGAAGAACTCTGTGATAAATTTCTTAATAAAGCGTTAGCAGAAATAATAATGATTCAAGCCAATCTTAAAAATAAATCTGGCCGCGCCAAACGGTATAGCAAGGAATATAAAAAGTTTGCCTTGACGTTCTATTTTTTAGGGCCAAAATCGTACAGGTTTCTTGCAAAAATACTATTTTTGCCAACTAAACGCACTTTAGAAAAAATGACCCAACGCGTTATCTCCAAACCTGGACTTAACGAGTATATTTTTGAATGCATTGCTCTCAAAGTGAGAACAATGTCAGAATTAGACAAATACTGTACCATCTGTATTGATGAAACATCATTAATGTCAAACCTATATTTTAATTTGTTTCAAGACGAAATTGTCGGCTTTCAAGATACTGGAAAAGAAGAAAAAGAAAATACGGTAGCACAAAATGTTGCTGCAATTATGGCACGAGGGCTTTTTCACAATTGGAAGCAACCCATTGCGTATTTCTTTGTCAACACCCAACTGAATTCTGCAGAGGTTCGCACAATACTTGAAGATTGTGTTCAGAAATTATCGGATGCTGGTTTATTTGTTCAGGGACTAGTGAGTGACATGGGCTCCAATTTTATACAGCTTGCCAATATGTTGAAAGTTACCCCAGAAAATCCAGAGTTTCAGTTAGGTAATTTTAGTTTGATTTATTTTTTTGATACGCCACATCTGTTAAAAGCTACAAAAAACAATTTGATTCGGAATTCTTTTCATTTCCAAGAAAAAAAAACTTCATGGACTTTCGTTGAAAAGTTCTACCAAGAAGACAAAAAACAACCCTACCGATGTGCACCGAAACTGACACATTCACATATATATCCCAACAACTTCGAAAAGATGAAGGTGAAGTTATCAGTGCAAGTTTTAAGCAGCTCCGTTGCTAGTGGTATGTATACGCACATGAATTTCGGTTCCCTGCCTCCAGATGCTTTGGGAACTATTGAGATTATCGAACGATTTGATAAATTATTCGATTTGTTAAATTCTATAGACACTATGCACCCAAATAGGTATAAAACTTCTTTTCGTGGTCTAGATTTTCAAATGGATTTTTTAAACGAAATGTGGTCGTTCTTAAATAGCTTAAAAATATACAACAAAGATGGCAAGGATGTTACAAGCAAATGTAAATTTCGTACTTCATGGATGACTACGATAAAAGGAATCCAAGTTCTATGGCCCCGTCTTGAGAAAGCCGGATTCACATACTTAAAATGTAGAAGAATAAATCAGGATTGTCTAGAAAATTATTTCCGGAACATTAGGCAACAGGGAGGTAATTCAGTAAACCCTACTCCAATCCAGTTTCAGAGAGCCCATCGAAAAATTTTTTGTCAAAGTTTTCTACATTCAGAACATATGAACTGTGAAAATGATTTGGACGTTTTACTTACAGAACTAAAACGTGTTTCAAATTATCATAAAACGGGAACCCAACCTCTAGTAGAATCAGTTGCGGCAATAACGATTACGGAATGCGACTACAGGGAGCTAAATATGACCACTCAAAATGCTTTTAACTATGTATGTGGCTATTTAATCAAAAAAGCATTAAATATTCATTCTTGTGAAATTTGCATACATTTCTCAGAACAATGTAACTTACTTAATAACTCTAATTTGTTAACGCATTTTAAAGCATATGACACCGAAGAAAATATTTTTGGGAGTTTAAAATCTCCCAACGAGAAGTTCCTCTTTTATATTTATAAGTTAGAAAAAATATTTGTGTCGCTATTTGATGCTTTGTCAACAAAGCCTGGAATTTCCAACGCATACCTGAGATGAGCAAAATAGAATTTGGTCATCCTTGCAAACAATTTGCGAAAATGTACACCGTCAAATTATTTATAAGACTTAGAATTTTTTATACTCTTAAATACGCCAACAGAGATTTGAAATCCTCGAGAAAATAAGACAAAACCAATCGAAAAATTAAAATTTTGTCTCATTTATAAATATAATAGATTTTTTAATATGTTTGGTTTTGAAATTTATCATAAAATAAAATGTTATATAATTTTTCTGGTAGTTTTATTAATTTCTTAACTAGTGCAACTAACGTTTTTTCGGAATCAGAATAAATAAATTATTTCCATGGTCCAACAAACGCGCGCCTTAAGCCGAAACCGATGCCGCCTTTGTGGGGAGGCCGATAAAGGTGCCGACGCAGACTTTCGTATCTGGTGTAGGTTAATCTGGGTCCATACCTACAACATATTAAAATTTAAAGAAAATCGTATGGTTCCGAAATTCTCTCTTTGTCGGGTGCGGGGTCCTTTCATTGATTACTTCAATTAACCAGAAGATTATATGAAAAGTTAATTTATCGTTTCAATTGACCAGCAAATTATTTGCAAAATTTCCTTTTAATTAACAAGAGTTTATCAGCAAAATTAAATTAATCATTCCAGATGACCAATAATGTATACGTAAATTAGATTTATATTAAAATTTTTGCAACTGACTGGCGGTTTATAAGAAACACTAGATTTATCGTTTTATTATAAAATAATATCATAACTACAATGGCAAACGAAATCCGGACTAAGTGGTCAAGGTCAACTTGTTTCCTAATAAGTCGCCGCCGGCGCTTGAAAAATAGCATCCCTCTGTTAGTGTTTGAAAGTACTACGGTCATACAGAGCCCTCTGCTGATATTCATGTTAACTTTGTTAATATCGATTATTTATTTGCATTTTTCAGGACAATTTAGTTTCCGTAGCGCTTCGTAGGTGGAGACGTTCCTGGGGCTATTTTAAGCGACGGAGAAATTTTAGCATTGCGATTATCTTAATAGTCTTTTATTATAAAATGATAATAGACAATACAATGGTATTGCTATTTTTTACGTGTTATTTGAACTCAAAGCACGGCATAATAAACAATCGGCATGCTCACTCGCCGTTAATCGCATTGCAATATTAGAGTACGAAACTTTTACCTTGGCGGCGCCATTCGGGGGTCTTAGTCAGGGCCGAATTAAGGCGTATCGACATTTTCCGATAAAATAAACTATTGATAGACAGGGTCGTATTAAAACAAAAAAAGTAATAATTTACACAAAGTATATTTAAATTAACTGATAAGAACAGCATTAGGAAAATAAACTTTATTGATTTCGCCAAGTAATTAGCTTATTTTTATTGATGGTCTTAAAGTTTCTCTTAATATTTTTCAATGTGTAATATATACGTAGTCTCAAATATAACTTAATAATATATAACGTTTGGAAAAGGGGACATGAAGTGTCAAATATTATATCGGAATTAATTAAACCTACAAAATGTTTGCAAATTCCGGATTTAGTGATAAATAATTCCAAATGTTTTTGAAATATTATTTAAATTTGTGTTACTAAATATACAAAACTGTTATTTGGCATTTTAAAATTGCCAAAAATGTCTTCATTTGCGTTTTTGTATGCCTTACTGTTTTAATATTTTTAGTAATAAACTGTCATAGTAATGATATCTAATGTCATATAACCCCTTTTGATCGTTTCAATAAAAATTATGTATGTTTTCCTTAAATGCTCAATTTAACTGCCCTTTTCTATAATAATATCTATAATATAAACTTACGAAATTGAAGGGTAGTGCATAAGAATAACCTTTCAAAAAATGCGTTACAATATTAAAATGGTTAGATTTGCAAGTTTGTCATTGATAACATCGCAAAGCGACCACATTTATTTTGCTTTGGGGTAAAAAATAATTGAACCTGTTTAATTTTACTATTTTTTTATTTTATTAAAAATAAAGGTTTTGATTTTTTACTTACCACAGAAGATACATATTCCTATTAATAACGAAAATATCATGTGAAAAACGATAAAAAATAAAAGTCGTATTTAAAAAAAGAAAGTTGATGATGTCCCCTTAAAGACGAAACGTCGGTTACCAAACTGGATATCATCATTGGATAGAGCAAGAAAAATGGCAATGCAAAAGTGCAATCCAATTTAAAATTCGTCATGAAATAAGCTCATGAAAAAAATAAAATGATTTATTTATTTATATTTCGGTTTTTTTCCGGATATCTCCGGAAATACTCGGAATTTT
Source organism: Pissodes strobi (assembly GCA_016904865.1). Lineage (NCBI taxonomy): Eukaryota > Metazoa > Arthropoda > Insecta > Coleoptera > Curculionidae > Pissodes > Pissodes strobi. The sequence continues at coordinate 27,416 of MU190813.1, read as the reverse complement.
AATACTTTCTAAATGGCATATTGTTAGGCACCTAAATGCGCAATTTTTCCCGAATTTGACCGACACTGCATCTCTTACGGTCTTCGAGTTCTCCATACATAGATTCGAATTCGAGTTACCCTGTACACAAATCCACTACTGAAATCCCCCTCGTATTAAAGTCTATAAATATTAAATATTGACTCTAAACTCTTAATTACATTTTCGTGTTTAAACTGATCGTCCTAAATCTAAATAAGTAGGTATTGACCCTTAAATAGTATTTTTTAAATTGTATCCCACAGAAATACCTGATAGGATCTCTGGGAAACCGAAAAAATCTTTTTTGTCATACGCTCCCAAAAATAGCTATTTTACGG
>MU190813.1:0-26957 GCA_016904865.1 Pissodes strobi | reverse complement strand
GTTCTGAAGAATTGCAAAAAGCGAATAAATAAAAATTAAATTTTGGGGGCGTATGACAAAAAATAGTGTTGGTCACACGTACCTAAATGAAGTTTTTCAGGACTCATCTGCTATTCCGGACTCGGCTAACGCCTCGTCCGGAAACAGCAATGATTCGTCCTGAAAAACTCCATTTTAGGTACTTGTAACAAAAATAACTATTATTGCAGTGTATTCGTTTGTTCCTACAGTTTTTTTGCTGCACAACATTGCCCAGGCATAGTGAAAACACGTCAAAGTTAAGAAATTACACTAGAAAATATCTGCTATATCATAAAATCTTGAAAATTAATCTGCGATTCTCAAGAAAACTGACAGAACCTACATATGAACTATAAACTCACATCACAATCAAAAAACAAAATATATATTCAAGTCACACGCTACTGATTCCGTAATTATTTCTTTTTACTGTAACAAACGACGACAATGGCTTGATTGAGAGGTTGGACCCCCAAATGGCGGCGTGCGCGAGGATATGCGCGTAGCGTTATCGAGAAGGCGAGTGAGCTTGCCGATTGTTTATTATGCCGTGCTTAAAGTTCTAACCTAATCAAAGCACTCTAGATTGAAAAGTAAAATTTGAAAAAAATTGAAGTCTACGTGTCAAAATTTGCCATATGAGGTGTCATTGCACTCAGAATGTCAGTATAAATCGAAATAGCAAGAAAAAAATTGGGCTTGCAATTTAAAAATCAAAAGTAGGGGTCACTTCCGGTCGAGCCGGAAGTTGACGGAAACAGCTGATTACTCTGATAAATGCAGATTTTTGCCTTAAATGTGTATTCTTTATCTTTACTAACAAAAAAGTTATAGGGGTGATCCACTTTTGAGAATCACCCAGTATGATTACACGTGAATTTTTTATGCTCAAGTATCACCAAAGGTGAAACATATAATTTAGAGGATTTACATAATAAATCATTTAGAGTAGTATTATTTTAAGCAAGTAAATCGTTAGATCATTTAGCCAAGTAAGCCATTTAGGTTAGATATTTGCCAGGAACGTCTTTTACATATTCCTTACTTGGGCTTAATAAGTACTGAATCGTGTTGATTTATCGTTATTTTGAATTGACTTGACTTCTAATTTTATTGTTTATATTTTTTATCGGCAAATTTCTGGCGCTACCGCTGATTTTATTATTTATATTGTCTCTTGATAAGCCTAAGTTAAAACGAGTTCCATACTAAAACTTGGGAATTTCCTAACTTGTGCGCCTATAAGTTGGTGGCCGCCTTTATATAATTAAGGTACTACGTTGGGGTTTGGAACCTTCGGCAACATGCACTAAAGTAATAATTAAGGTAGTTTTTATAAATTACAAACATTTAATTAATCTATGGTATTTACTATTAAAAAAATTAGTAAGCCTTTGTACCCTAGTTCCTTCTTTTGTTCTAAATTTTGATTTAAAATGAGTTTTCAATTTCTCAGTCCTATTTTGTTTAAATCTTTCAATCAAAATAGTCGATTTAAGACCCAACTCCTTGAAACTGTAAAACTTAAAAGCAGTAGAAGGATCCAATTACTGGAGCATTCCCCGATACTTACCAATAATATTAACCAATTTGTTTAAAAATCAGCAAACGTAAAAGTTGATAAAGTATGCGAAATCTTCTTTTTTATATATATTATATCCGTTTTGTACAACGAACTTTACCATTAACTAACAATTATTACCATTAAGTAGATACAATCATACACTTTAATCTCAACGCCTTATAAAATAGTTGCCTACTAATTGAATAAAGATACATGCCTATTACTGTAAAACAATGTTTTATGTCATAATTACTTATTGCACTTATTGGAATAAGCAAGCAATGGAAGAGTGAGCGAACACGAAAGTTGTGCAAATCTTTTCTTCATTTCCGTATACGGTTATTTTCAATCTGTAATTTAAATGCTTATAACAGGTTTTTGATATCATTAAAAGGAATTTTTGTGAAAGAGAAAGGCACAACATAAAGATTTAATGGTCAATTTTCAAATAAACTTTCATTATTTCTTGCCGTATATTCTTAATGTTGTTTATAGGATTTTGTTGTTAAAATAGATTCGACTATTTCTCGTCAGCATAGATAGAATAGTATATTAAGATATTAGTTTTAAAAGACCATATTTTTGCACTAGCACGAAATTAGGAAACGACCCGCTTGCGGGGAGTTTCCTAACGTGCGAGTGCCCTAAATGTCTTTTAAAACGTGTATTTTATAATATTTTTCCTATTTTGCAGTTTTTTAAATGAAAAACATTAATTTATTCTAGTCGCTATCAAAAGTTGGGCGACCGCCTTGTCACTTTTGACGTTTGTATTAGCAAAGAAAATTCTACTACGAAATATTATAGTACACAATAGAAAACTCATCCCATGTTAAAAATTTGTATCTCCTATGGAAGCAGACTTTTCGAGCCTGCTTCCATCGAGCGAGTCTCGCCGTAAAAGCGACCGCGTGCCCGGCCACGTTGCCAAATTTGTGCGGTTGGAATTTGCCCGGCGCGGCGTCAAAGATAATAGATAATTCTACTATTAGGAAAATATTTGTTGGTCGAGGTCGTGTCGTGTTGTCACGCAGTAGCGACTTGAGTAGCAAGCGTGCAGGAGTAGGCGAAAAGCAGTTTTCATTTACGTATACCTAAAATAATTATTATTGAGATTTTGAGATATTAAATTGTAATCTAGGTATGGCTTCAAATGCTGGCCATTTATGCCAATATTTAACATTTTACCACTCTATAATATGATTGGCAATGGGTGATATGCATAAAATTTAGGCAAATGCTTTTACTTAATTTTTTTGAAATAAACATACAAATTACGAACATCCAACAAGGATAGGTAAAGAGCAAAAGCAAATGCTTTATTTTATTCATTAATGTCAAAGATTTAGAAATAAAGGTTATTTTATATTATAGGCATTTAAAGATCCTTTACACAAATAGTGCACTATGTAAAAATCGACCTCTCCTATTGGTCGATCCATCTCGTATTACGAGATGTCTGCGTGATGCAATCGATTTCTATCAAGAGCTCTTGTGGTGTAGAGGTTTAGATCGTTGGGTCTCACCTGGAAAACGCGGGTTCGAACCCCGTTGCTTTTTTTTTATTTTTTTTTTAAATTATGTTTCTAAATAGCTTTTTTTCTTGATTTTGGGTATGTCTTGGGTTAGATTGGGTTAGCACCTGGTTTTCGTGACACACTGGTGAGGACTTTAATATGTGAACGGAATACACAAGGTGTCCGGGAAAATGTGAGAAATCTCCCGGGTTCAAATAGAACACGAAGAAATAACGTTCCTATATTTTTTCCCCTCCCTACGGAGATATGGGCCCCTAAAGGACGCCGCTAGAAATCGTTTTTTCTTGAATAAGCTCCAAAGTACTGGACATAAATTAATAAAAATTTAGTATAAAGGTCACTAGTAAGAACTCCTTCAAATAGTTGCAACATATTTAGCTTCTTTGGTTTACCAGGGGCGGACAAAATTTAACACCCTAGTGCTTATTTTTTTAACACCCTGTATGATAAAGACCCAAAAAAATGTTTGGATAGCTTGAACTTTAAGCTGTAAAAAAGTATTCCCGTTCAAGAGCGATAAAATAAACCGTTTTTGAGTTGTAATCCAAAAAAAATAAGAAATCAGAAGAAATCAGTCGATTTTCTTAATAAGAAATAAGACATTAATTTCTTTATCATCTTTTCACTCGAAAACGGTTTTATCGATATTGAACAAGAATACTTTTTCTACAGCTTAAGGTTCATGATACCCACAAATTTTTTTTTGGTCGTTATCATACAGGGTGTTAAGAATATACGCATTAAGCTGTAAACCTGAGTCCGCCCTGGTAAATTAAAATAGCTAAATATCTTTTAAGGGCCCTATTTTAAGAGGTCCCTACTAGTATTATCATATTAAATTTTTATTAACTTACCTACATCAAGTACTTTAAAAGTTATTCAAGAAAAACCTAAAACCAGCGGCGTCCTTTGGAAGCCCATATCTCCGTAGGGATGGCCGGTAGGAAAAAAATTATAGAAACTTGTCAAGTTATTTTTTCGTGTTCTATCTGAACCCGCGAGATTTCCCAGATTTTCCAAGACACACTAACTATTTTTTAGACCTCAGTGAAATCTTTCTTTATGTTGGTAATATTCGGTGATTAAACGCGAGTGTAATTCATTTAGTTTAATGTTATTAAAAAAGTACCATATATTGACTGCTTAATTTCTTCTATTTCTGCCCTACAAAAATGTAGTTTCCAATCTTGGTCATTCCCATATCAATTCTTTACTTATTAACATCATCACAATATTACATTTAGTTCCTTGGCATTTCACACTGACATGACTGACAATGACAAAAGGTAAATTAGGATAAAATGTGGGTAAAATGTACGAATTGCCAATTTAAATTCATGATTTGACCCCCTCCTCCTAAATACGACCCTGTACCAGCTTAAAAACACCATAATTTTACATTCTTGAGGGACCTATATACGTATGCAAATTTAGAGCTCGATAGAATTTAAATTGAAAATTTGGCCCCTTCTCCTAAATACGGGCCTGTTCCAGCTCAAAAATACTATAATAATTTTACAATGTCCCCGGACCAAAAAACGTATGCAAATTTAATGCTCGATACAATTTAAATTTAAAATTTGGCCCCCGTTCTCCTGAATACGGGTCTGTTCCAGCTCAAAAATACTATAATAATTTTACAATGTATCCGGACCAAAAAATGTATGCAAATTTAATGCTCGATACAATTTAAATTTAAAATTTGGCCCCCTTCTCCTGAATACGGGTCTGTTCCAGCTCAAAAATACTATAATAATTTTACAATGTCTCCGGACCAAAAAACGTATGCAAATTTAATGCTCGATACAATTTAAATTTAAAATTTGGCCCCCCCTTCTCCTGAATACGGGTCAGTTCCAGCTCAAAAATACTATAATAATTTTACACTGTCTCCGGACCAAAAAACGTATGCAAATTTAATGCTCGATACCATTTAAATTTAAAATTTGGCCCCCCTTCTCCTGAATACGGGTTAGTTCCAGCTCAAAAATGCTATAATAATTTTACAATATCTCCGGACCAAAAAACGTATGCAAATTTTCAGCATGATACAATTTAAATTCAAAATTCTCCTCCTAAATATGGTCTTGTACCAGCATAAAAACATGATAATTTTGCATTTTTATCCAAACTAAATACGTACGCAAAATGTCTGCCCCATCGGTTTGGGATAACTGTTTTAAAATTATGTGTGTAAATTGTGACAACTTGCCTTGGAAAACGCGAAGTAATAAAATAATATTGAGTCGGTATAAGTGGGGGCATTTGGCAACACTGCGTCGCGTTCCGGTCGGCGACACGAGGGTTACCGCATATTATATTCGTTTTACGGGGGCATTGATGTCTCCGTACCGATTCACAGATTGCCATTTGAATAAGCCATCGTAGTAGAATTTTCTTAATATAATATTCTTTGGTATTAGTAGGAATCCCATTCAAAGCGGTGTCGAAATTTTTTGCTAGTGAGCCTTGACATTGAATAATTTTGTTAATATCATAGCAACTAGTCAACAAAAGTAGTGTCGAAAAGAGGTTACTTTCGACACGCCTTTGCGTATCGAAATGGAATCATTTTGAACGCAAAATAGAAAATAGCTATTAATGTAACTAGTTACAAAATGGACGTTGTTTTTTTTACTAGGCGTGAAGATTGGACCACGAGCGTAGCACATCGTGTGCAAAAAACACTTTATTTTGTATCGTGTGTCATACAAAATTTTTTGTAATTCAGTCATTACGGACAAAAACAACATAGTTTCATTTTCATTTAATTAATAATAATAATAATTTTTATTTAGCGATGTAACAGTCGTGATATAAAGGTAACCATGACAAAGCGTCTATGTCAGATATTTGCCAAAATATCCACTTTCATTTCGTTTGTGAAATTTGGTACCCAAAATTAGTGAATCTGAAGAGTTTCTGCCTTCCGACGTTGAAGAAGCTGCAAAAGGAGTAGTAGCAAATTTGCTGCCAACTAATTCCAAGATAGCGTATGAAACGACTTACCACGAATTTCCAAAAGTGGTGCGAGGCGAAGCAAATAAATATTGAATTAACGGTGTCAGAAAAGGTTCTTCTCGTCTTTTTCTCATACAAATCAAAAGAATTCAAGCCTTCTACGATGTTGAACCACTATTCAATGTTACGCACAACAATATTTGTTAATAGAAATGTGGGCATAAGTAAGTTTACCAACTTGATTGCTTTTTTGAAAAGGAACGCAGAAGGATATCGGCCAAAAAAATCGAAAACTTTCAGTAATGAAGATTTTAGCAAATTTTTAATAGAAGCAAATGATCACGATTATTTAGGCTTGAAGGTAATTTTTCGAATAGCAGGAGGTTGTCGGAAAAATGAACTCGTACATATGCGTACCAAAGCCGTTAGTGACTGTGGTTCTCTTATAAAAATAAGTATCGAAGATACAAAAACAAAAATTGCAAAGTGGAAGGTGATATACCTGGAATTAATCTCATTGCAATTGTTCAAAAGTATATTCAAATGCGGCCAAATCATAAGTTAAGTGATCCGTATTACTGTTCCCCATCAGACATCGATATGCTGATTGATGCTGATTTCGACTATGATCTGGTTTTAGATGGTGTATATAGGTTTGGCAAGAACCTCCTGTTGCAAAATACTCATTTAGGATGAATAATTGCAGGAAAAGCTCCTGTGTCTAATTCTTGTTTGAACAATCGTTGTAATCCTGCACGTGGAGACGTGTCCGGTGTATGTTTGAACAATCGTTTAACTCATCTTCTCAAGATTTATAACCCTGCACGTAGGGACGTGTACGGTGGCGTCTCTCTGTTTGCTCAATCCTCTGAACAAATCTCTCCCAATAATCTAGTCGATCTACCCCTCAAGTCACCTGCTGAGCATAAAAGGTTGGGTGACTCATACTCTATTGCTAAAAAACGGAATCGTTGTTCGCACCATAACCAAGGGACAAAGTTTGGTTAATCTCCTTTACCCGATTATGACAATACTGAATTATTTTAATGTAGTTGACATTATGAAATGTTGTACTTCGAGAAGTGCACTCTCTTTTTTTGGTGTTTGGTTTCTGCGTGTTTTAATAAACATAAGGCGGTGTTGCCGCCATTCCCGTGATACTTAAAGAAGTATTCTCTAAAATAGAATGTATTTGGCGATTGGAAGTGCAGTATAATCGTGCACTAGTTAAGCATCTACAACGTTGTAGCTCTCTCTGTTGGCACCAAGATCTTTTGGGCCATTTTCTCATTTTGTTTGCACAGATGCAGATGTTTAGAAAATATTTTCTGTACTCTGTGTTACCTTTTTTCAACACTGAATTAAGGACTCTTTGAACGTTTTAACGCATTTTCTAGAGGCAATACAAACTGTAGCCTCTCTCCTGTTGAAGATAGAAGGTAAAATGGCGGACGGAAATTTGTGGTAGACAAAGTTATTCCTGTCCTCGAGATTCGAATCATCTGTTCGAAGTCTTATCTATATCCCTGATGAAGTTAACTGAAAGAATCGAAGAAGACGTAAAGTACAAGGTATTTTTTGTGAACGAAAAGCAGTTAGCGCTAAATACAAGAAAGTTCAATTAAATTCAATAAAGAAAGGAGTTTATCTAGTTTTAAATAGTCAAGAAGTTTTGTTAAACATTTAATAATAGTTTACCGAATGTACAGTACCTATTTAGTTTTATGTGTGAAATGATGAATGCTTGAACGTAGTTAGAAATCATATTTAATGCAAATTAATTCTTGCATTATTAAAGTACGTGATAGCTAAAATACATGTTTTAATTCTCACCCTACGAATGAAACCCTTGCCAACTTATTTTGATACAGTCCACTAATTAAAGTGGTTAATTATAAAGTTAATTACCACCCCCTCCTTTATGGTGATAAATGATTTAAGAATTAATTGTTTATACCGGCCAGGTGTCATCGTACCAGATTTGGTTTTTCATTTTAATATTATGCTGAGCCCCATGTAGAAAATCTTCACCTCTTTCTATAAATATTAACTAACCAATTATAAATTATCGGTTATACATGGACAGAGATTAGTTGTTTGTTTAATTATCGGTATACCGGGGACGTTTATTATGCAAAATATAAATTGTTTACCATGTTTGTAGATAAAATAAGCAATATGAATGATACTCCGTGCAAATAATGTTGTTAATTGGTATATTGTTACGTACATGTGTTGCATTTAAATTGCGCATTCAAATACGTGCCTGAAATTCAAATCGAACTTGTCAATATTATAACAAAAGTAATAAGACTGGCGCAAAAATAAACAGTCCCCTTTCCTTACCGAAAGTGACAAAAATGGCTTTACATCGTTGAATCCTTCGAATTTCCTTGCGCTCCTCTAGTCTCCATCACTTGTAATTAAAATCGACCTGTTTCAGCGTTTCTGAAAAAAATATATTATATATGAATTTTAGGAGCTAATATATGCTCGAATCATATAACTGCTATACAGTGACCCCAGAAAGTTCCTTAAAATACCTTTTTCAGGTAAACGAAGCACCTGGATGAAAAACCCTCGGACACGTCGATTGTCTTTTATTTTTTTTAATGTTCCCACGTTTCTGAAAATTAAAATATGCAGGGTGCATCAAGAAGGCTAGGCAGCTATCAACTTTATTTTTCTAAATAGAATGCCCCATTTTTCATTGCAGTTTTGGATTCCAGGACAATTTCTAAATATATTTTATATATTTTAGAAATATTCTTAATTGGAAACCGAAAATTTTTGAAATTTATCAGTCTGTAAAATCTAAATGGTTTATTTTTTATAAGCTGTAATGCGACAATAACGGTAGATTGAATCTAACGATTTTCTAATAAACCGATTTTAGACTTCAATATAATTTTAAAAATGTTTATTTTAATTTGTCAATATTTCTAAAATAGTGGAAGATAGGTGTAGGATAATCTATATGAAATATATTTAGACTTTGTCCCAGAATCCAAAAATGCAATAAAAATGGGGCACTTTATATTTAAAAATTAAAGTTGACGGCCGCTAAGCTTTCTTGATGAACCCCGAATATTTTTCAGAAATGCGCCAACATCCAAAAAAATTAAATAAAAACGACGTGTCCGATCGTTTTTCAACCAGATGCTTCGTTTACCTGAAAAGGGTATTTTTACGAACTTTCTGGACCCACTGTATAGCTTTTCTAAAACGGAGTTTTATCCACAATACCGAAACAGAACTATTGCACTCGACGCTCGTTTCGCTAACCATGTTAGCATCATCACGAGATGACTAAAACTAAATTTAAAATCCTACCTAACTCCCTTTTATACTAGATGTTTGCTTAAACAAGCGGTACCAAAGGGACCAATCCTGGAATCCCACTAGTCACGCTCGATCAACCAATACAATGGACCATACGGAATAGGCCCTCTATCTCTATTTAAACTAATCTTACATTTAATAATTTCCATACTCTCATATGCGTCTAATAATCTCCTATCAGTTATATTATGAATTAATTTTAAATTTTTAATTGTTATTCAATGATTATTATCAAAATCATGCTCGGCAACACTTGATTTTTCTATTCTACCATACTTTAAATGAGCTTTGTGTTCCTTGAATCTCATTTGTATAGATTTTATAGTTTGCCCAACATATTTTTGGTAACAATCCATGTATCCAATTTCATATATTCCACTTCTTTCTAATATTTCAATTTTGTCCTTTGGACCTAATAATTTCTTAATATTAAACTGAATTTGGTATACCAATTTTAAACCTACTTGCTTAAATACTTTTTGGAGTCCTCTAGTATACTGAGGATTATCAAATATGGTATCGAGACATATTTTGTATTTTTAACCTGATTGACGAGAGAATTGGAATCACGAATGGTCTTTCTAAATAAATGCCTATTAATTAGTCTATTTATTAAGTTAGTATTGAAACCATTAACTTTCGCTGTATCCTTAATAGTCCCCTTTTCATCATTATATCCTTCTCTGCTGAGAGGAAAGTTAACCATACGGTGTACTAAAAAATGAAAGCTGGCCATTTTGTGTTGGTCACAGTGGAAGGACTCATTAGGAATATATCGGTTAGTGGCAGTACTTTTTCTATAAATATCAAATTCTAGTGTCTTATTATCGTTCCTAATCACTAAAGTATCCAAAAATGGATGTTGGCCATTGTTCTCTACTTCATAAGTAAATTTAATTGTGGGGAAACGGTTGTTTAGTTTGGTTACAACATCTTCGATATTAGCGGTTTTTTTGTCGAAAATCGCGAAAATGTCATCCACATACCTGTACCATACCCTTGGAATGTATTCGAACTCCTGACTGATTTTATTTCGAAATTTACTCATGATAATATTAGCTAAGAACGGCGATAAACAGTTGCCCATTGGCGTGCCTTCAAGTTGCTGGTAATAGTTATTTTTATATTGAAAATAATTTTGATCCATGCAAGGTTTGGTTAAAGTTAAATATTCTTGTTTGATTTCGTTATCAAAACTATTCATTTCAAGTAATTATCCAAGGTATTGCAAGATCTGTGGGATTGGTACACTATGGAACAATGAGCAAACATCAAAGGAGATTAAAAATTCACCTTCATTAAGGTTCGTACCTTTAATTTTGTTTATGACATCTAAGGAATTTAGTACTTCGAAATTCTGTTGTTTTATAGGTAAATTTTCAAACTGGTTTGCTAGCCACTTGGGTATATTATAAGTTGGCGATCCTATTGCCGAGACTATGGGACGCATTGCCTTCCCAGGTTTATGAATCTTGGGAAGACAGTATAGTCTGGGCATAGTAGAATTGCTCACAGATAGTTTGTATATAATTTGATCAGAAATAAGGTTGCTACATTTCTTCAAAGTGTTTTTAACTTGTGTTACCATCGTAGATAACGGATTCCTTGAGATTTTGTTATAGGGCCTGGATGCATATCCGTATCGAACGTACAGGATCGCACCTTGTCATAAATGTTAGCTACCCTACCGTTACGTTTTATCTTCAATTATTTAAACACTTCATGCATGGCCCTCTGCTCGCTTCGCTCGCTACGGGGGCTCAACAAACAGAAACTAACCAAGGGCTAACCAAAACTATCCCAAAATATGAAATTCGATTAAATTATCAACTCGTTGAGAATATTCGCTTTTGTCTAATATAACAACCTTATTACCTTTGTCAGCTTTTAGATAGAAAACATCTTTCTTCTTTAATCTCTTGATTATACTTTTTCCTTTTCCAGGACGAGAGTTAACATTATTATTAATTAAATTCTTTGAGATCTGATTCCTGCATGCTTCTCTAAGAAATCCTTTAGTAGAGTCAGGAAGATGTTGAATAGAGCTTTCTATATTACCTACAATATCAACTAAGTTATCCTTTGGTGGAGGCAATGCAAAATTCAGACCCTTATTTAAAAGATCAAATTGATCTTTATCAAGAGACTGAGAAGATAGGTTTTCCACAATGTTTACGACTTCCTGAGAACTATCAGACTTAGGATTCATTTTCCTGAGTTTTTAAAGTTATTAATTGATTGATGACATTTTCTTGACGTATTTTGTATCAAATACTAAAAACATCTTTCTCTGGGACTCGTACCATTCTTCATGTTCAATATTTGTTATTCTAAATGTTAGTTTTTTTATAAAGTCTGTATGCTTCTAATTCAAACATACTTCGTTTACTGTACAATTTTTTGATTTCTAAATCTAGCCACTTTTGTCTAGCAAAAGAATGCACTTTTTCTGTAACTGGAAAAGATTTAGGTTAAACAGTTTTAATAAAATTTGGGAAAACATTAAATTTTTTACAAGACTTTAGAAACCAAATATCTGCACTCACTAGCCTAATCTTAGTGGAAAACTTACGATAAAGGTTAAGTTCCGCTGAGTGCAGATATTTGATTTCTAAAGCCTTGTAAAAAAATTAATGTTTTACCAAATTTTTTTAAAACTGTTTAACCTAAATCTTCTCCAGTTACAGAAAAAGTGCATTCTTTTGCTAGACAAAAGTGGCTATATTTAGAAATAAAAAATTTGTGCAGTAAATGAAGTATGTTTGAATTAGAATTATACAGACCTTATAAGAAACTAACATTTAGATTAACAAATATTGAACATGAATAATAATACGAGTACCAGAGAAAGATGTTTTTAGTAAGTGATACAAAATACGTCACGAAAATGTCATCCATCATTAAAAAACTTTAAAAAACTCAGGAAAATGAATCCTAAGTCTGATAGTTCTCAGGAAGTCGTAAACATTGTGGAAAACCTGTCTTCTCAATCTTTTGATAAAGATGAATTAGTAACTTAGTTGATATGGTAGGTAATATAGAAATCTCTATTCAACATCTTCCTGACTCTACTAAAGGATTTCTCACAAAATCATGCAGGAATCGAATCTCAAAAAATGTAATTAATAATAATGTTAACTTTCATCCTGGAAAAGGAAAAGTATAATCAAGAGATTAAAGAAGAAAGATGTTTTCTATCTAAAAGCTGACAAAGGTAATAAGGTTGTTATATTAGACAAAAGCGAATATTTTCAAGGAGTTGATAATTTAATTGAATCCGGGCCCTATAACAAAATCTCAAGGAATCCGTTATCTAAGATGGTAACACAAGTTAAAAACACTTTAAAGATATGTAGCAATCCTATTTCTGATCAAATTAAATACAAACTATCTGTGAGCAATCCTACTAATGCCCAGACTATATTGTTTTCCCAAGATTCATAAACCTGGGAAGGCAATGCGCCCCATAGTCTCGGAAATAGGATCGCCAAGGTTTAAAATTAGTATACCAAACTCAGTTTAATATTAAGAAATTATTAGGTGGTCCAAAGGACAAAATTGAAATATTAGAAAGAAGTGGAATATATGAAATTAGATGCATGGATTGTAACCAAAAATATGTTGGGCAAACTAGAAGATCTATATAAACGAGATTCAAGGAACATATAGCTCATTTAAAGTATGGTAGAACAGAAAAATCAAGTGTTGCCGAGCATGCTTCTGATAATAATCATAGAATAGCAATTAAAATTTAAAATTAATTCATAATATAACTGATAGGAGTTTATTAGACGCATATGAAAGTATGGAAATTATTAAATGTAAGAATAGTTTAAATAGATATAGAGGGCCTATTCCGTATAGTCCTTTGTATTGGTTGATCGAGCGTGACTAGTGGGATTCCAGGTTTGGTTCCTTTGGTCCCGCTTGCTTAAGCAAACATTTAGTATAAAAGAGAGTAAGGTAGATTTTAAATTTAGTTTTAATCATCCCCTGATGATGCTAACATGGTTAGCGAAACGCGCGTCGAGTGCAATAATTCTGTTTCGGTATTGTGGAATAAAACTTCGTTTTAGTACATGTTGCCGAAGGTTCCAAACCCCAACATTGGTGTATAGCTTTTTGTTTGGATTGGTTGGGGTTATTAAACCAAATTACCTACTTCTTTTTAACATTCCCTATTTCGTTAATTAATAGAAGTGTTGCAGCAATGGAAACATACATTAACTAAACTATACAAATGATGCCTTTTGTTCAAATTGAACCTAACTCACAACTCATTCTGTAGCTAACCCAAACTAACCCATTGATGATGATTTTAACAATTCGAAACGGCGCTAAAGGTGATACATTATTAAACTGGGGAGGAAAACGAACAAAAAATGGTACTTCGGAAATTGTAGCCGATATTTAAAAATCACTAACGTCAACTTTAAAAATTAACCTATTTCTTTAATTAGTACTTTTGAGAATATTTTGTGAAAAATATTAATCAGCGTTTTTTTTGCAAAATGACATGTACACATGTACTTATTCACCCCATCAATGAATAGAAATCTGACGACGGAATATCTAGCCTACATAAAAAAAACTAAAAAAATAACATAGTTTCTCTAAATTTGCATAAAAAGCCCTACATCTAAAGAATTAAAATAAATCTGGCAACAACGGAAACCCAAGTTTGATAAGCTTTCATAATAATAAATTTTGTTTACATCACTCAAACTCGTAAATCTTATTGTTTCAGAGATAGATAAAAATAGTAATATCACCTAAAAGAAACATATTGTATATTCCTACCTTAGTACAAGCTTCGACGACGTAGGCTTTGTACAACGCACTGTCCAAGAAGTTGAGGTTAACTCAGAATATTTTTGATGTGTAAACATCTTACGCGGCGGTATGAGGGTTATTCTCGGAAAACCCGGATGTGACATCATAACTATGCGCAGTCTACTTCAGCGCTTCCTTGTAAAACGACTAGCGGATAAAGACAGCTTACAAAATACATCCCCGACTTTTCGAAAGGCATCAGGTGTTTTTGTTAGATTGCGTTTCTATTTTACCTATGTCATAACGATGCAATGGATTGATTACAAGTGCTCTGGTGGTTCAGTAGTTAAGATGATAGACCTATGGTTCGGCGGCCTTGGGTTAGTTTTTGTCCGTTGCGCCCCTGTAGCGAGCGAAGCGAGCTGAGGGCTAAGCGTAAAGTGTAATATTAGACATTCTAACGCAAACGTTACAATTGTAAATATTAAACAACGCACGTCAGGCGGTATCTGTGACGGGAATGTGTTTTGCAGGCTGTCTGTAACCGTTAGTGTAAAACGTGTTCTTTCTAACGCCAGAATATAGGCAACCAATTCCAAATAAGTGATTGCCTATATTCAGGCGTCACAAGGCCTAAGGTGGCATTAGATTTTCATGTCGATGATGTCGCTATAGGATATGTTTACACATCAGTGCCTCGAGTACTAGCAGACTCGCTCAATTTTTTTTATCCATTCGTCAGTCTTTTAACACTGTCAATATTAACATACAGAACGTAACAGAACTGTATACCCTTCTCCCTGTTTTTGACTTCGTGAATAATCTCTTTTTTTTATGACAGCGGCACACACACTAAAGGGAAAGGACTCAACCAGCGAAGTGTGCGCGAAGATGTTGATTGACACGGTTCTTGAATCTTCAATAGTTGTGGGTTATAATTAGGGGGAAACAGATGTCCTGGAAGTTAGTTCCACAGTAATGCAGTGCGCCAGACAAAGGAGTTCTTGTAAAGCGACTTCCTAGGTGTTTCCAGTTGTACAACGAACGGGGGCGTTCTTGCTGTCTGTCGCAACTGTCTGACAGGCGTTGCTGGGGGCGGGATGATGCGAGGCAAATCCTGGGAACATCTGCCGTGAAAATATCTGTAAACCAAGGATATCTCGGCCACATGTATGCGGTGTTCTAGACTATCCAAATCCCGGGTCAACTCCGGGTCGCCTACGAGACGCACAGCTCTCTTCTGAATGGAATCCAGCAGCTTTAGGGTGTGTTTAGGTGCGGCATCCCAGATGTGTGAGCAATATTCTAAGCACGGTCTTATTTGCGCTTTGTAGAGCAAAAATCAGCTGCTGCGGTGTACACGGTTTTTGTTGCGAAATAGCGCACCAAGATTCTGAGAGGCTGAGATGTTTTTGTAAAGTTATTACTTACTGCCTTTCCTACCGACCAGAAATTCCTGGAGCTACTGGGGCATTGCAAAAGTTTACTCCCGGTTCTTTGATTGTGTTTGTGTGCGGTCCCATTATCCTATTGCATGCTTGGGAGTATTGGTAATCCTTAGTTTTTGTGATCCTGTTTTCCTCAAATGCTACATTTTTATTTTACGTGAGTTTTGAAGATAAATAAGTCTAAGTTCATGGACGTGGAAGATTCTGAAATGGCTATCTTGAGCTTTATAGTAGAAATCCCAGCTTTTTTATTTTTGCCAAAGATACGCAGGCGATAGCGGTTTAGCCCCTAACTAATGAAAACAGACCATAGACGCACCTTTTGCTTAGTAAAGTTAGTAGGAGGCACAGAAAGTTTTATAAACTTTCTGAGAATTAGTCGATCTACATTTAGTAAGCTTTTAAATCTGGTTGAAGGGGATATATCAAAGAGGTTAACACTGATGAGGTCAACCATATCAGCAAAAGACAGGTAGATCGTCACACTAAGATGTCTAGCTACACATAAATCGTTTCAAAGCTGACAATACACATTTTAATACTCGTTTTAATATTAGCTCCAATAGTGCCCTTGGTCTGTGATGCGATTTTTAAAAGACTTAAAATTAATCTTAGATGATATAATATGTTTGGTGTATACTCATATACAGTTTAATCAAGTTACTTCGATAATAAAAGGCAATTCAGAAAAAAAACTCGATTACGTATATTTTCAGTTATTGAGATCAAATTTACAATGTTGTCATGTGACAGGAATATAAAATTTAGAAAGAATATTGACAGTTGAAATTTCAATTTATTTTCTTATTGACTGCGGTAATTTATTTTTTAATTTCAAATATATAAGCGGTAAATCGTTAAATATAGCAAATGATTTTAGCAAAAAAATTTCCAAATACACTAGAGGCAATAGACGGCAAACATATTGTGTTCAAAGTACCGTTATATATAGGCTCAGCATACTATAATCATAAACAGTGGAACGGTATTCCTTTATTGACAGTAGCTGATACAAATTTTAAATTTTCATATAATATATTAACTGAAACTGAAATGATGCAACAATTAAATATAACATCAAGAAAAAAATGAACATCAATAAAACCAAGATCATGTCACCCAATCACGTTCAATTATCATTATCTAGCGAAAACATTGAAAACGTTGACGACTGCGTATACCTAGACCACCTCATTAACCCAGGAAAGGAGAATCAAAAGTCGAAAATAACGCGAAGAGTAAAATTAACATGGGCTGCTTTTGGAAAACTAAAATACGTTCTATAAAATCCAGACATTCCAATACATTTAAAACGCAAAGTTTATGACATGTGCATTTTGCCGGTAGCAACATATGGCCTCGAAACAATGACAATCACAAAAGGCAGTGAAGACCGATTGAAAACAACACAAAGGGCAATGGAACGAGCAATGCTTGGAGTTTCCATAAGAGACCGGATCAGAAACGACGAAATAAGAAGACGAACAAAGGTAACCGACGTAATCCGCTACATGGCTGAGATGAAATGGAGATGGGCAGGACATGTTGCAAGACAGGACGACAATAGATGGACCAACAAAGTGATCCACTGGCCGCCCTTGCGAAACAAGGAGAAGTAGAGGAAGACCGCAGAAGTGTTGGCTGGATGATATCAGGGAGGTCGCCGGTGGAAACTGGGCACAACTAGCTCAAAATCGACAGGAATGGAAAAGACTCGGAGAGGCCTATGTCCAGGAGCGGACCGGATAAGGCTGACAAAGAAGAAGAATATATATTAACTGTGGCACAAATGGTAGGGTAAGAGATGGCGGTGTTATCCAAAAAAGCATTCTGGCGTCTGCAATACAAGATAATATGTTCAATTTTCCAGAGGAGCTTCCAATGCCTGTACGTCTAAATCAAGTTCCATTTGCTATTGTTGGCGGCGCAGCTTTTCCTCTGCATGAGAACGTCCAAAAATATTTTCCCTCCAAAATTATGTATTGGCTTCAAATAATTTTTAATTACACATTGAGCAGGGCAAAAAGAGGAAAATGCCTTTGGTATTCTCAGTAATAGATGAAGTGTTTGGTTTTAGCAATAAATTTAAATTCTGAGAAGGTCCAGCTAATTACTCAGACATATTGTGATTTGCATGATTATCTACTGAGTGAATGTCCTATCCCTTAAACTGAAGATGAAAGCAATAACAGCTCTAAGTTTCGCTTTGGCCTTTCTCAAAGGTAAAAACAGATCTCGACAAGAAGCTGTAGATATGAGGAATGAATTTATGACAATGTAAATAATAAGAGGGCTTTTCTCCGGCAAACCAATTTAGCACAGCTTGTCTAGCATTTATTTAACTGTACCTATTTTTAATAAATACATTATGTAACATAAACAAAAATATATCTTCAGATTTGATATATTCTCGGCTTTGCCTATGTGTCCTTTTCAAAGCATATACGTAATGCTAATTTGCAATAGAATTATTTATTAACAATTGATAAATGGCTCTAATCTTTAGATTTTTTTTTTCGTTGTTATCAGATTTGTTACGATAATTAATAAGAACTATTATTATCAAATATTATGGAATATGTCATATGCCTTTTTGACCGAAGCGACCTTTCATGTCACCGCGATGAAACACTTGAACCGCACAACCATGACGTCATGTGGTTCAAGTTCACCGCCAAGGGATTAAGCAAATTTATATGTTGTCTCTATCCTACCAAAGCTTTTTTACAACACTAGCTACCACTTTTGACTCAATGCAGGTCGATTATCCCAATTCAGAAATAATCATTCTGGGACACTTCAATGCCCACTACACCAACTGGCTCAAACATCACAACAAGACCGACAACGAAGGTAGAGAAGCTGAAGCATTTGCCATCAGCTGCGGGGTTACCCAACTTGTAGAGGAACCAACTCGAATCTCAGAGAGGGGCGAATTCGCCGCTCCCCTGGACCTTTTTCTAACCACCAATCCTAACCAGTACACAATTACAGTTGGTCCGCCATTAGGTACTTCCTACCACAAACTTATTACAACGGTCTGTGAATTGCCACTTCTACAGAAGGATCCACCATTGCCTCGCAAAATCTGGCATTACAATTCTGCAAACTGGGACGATCTAAGGAAGCTCTACCTAGATTTTCCTTGGCTCGACGTCTGCTTTGGCACGGATGACCCGTCAGTCTGCTGCGAAGAGATCACGCAAGTAATCTCCTCAGGAATGGAAGCATATATCCCAGATTCCATCAAGTTTATGTCAAAAGGGAAGCCTTGGTTCAACAGAAGATGCAAACGAGCTGTAGGTAGGAAACAGCAAGCCTACAAGTACTGGCAGCAAAATGAGACCGCTGAAAATCGTAATTATTTTGCCGAAGCGAGAAACGAATACAAACGTGTGATCGACGAAACTAAGGACAAACACAATCAAAGGATCAGGAATAAACTTTTGCAATGCCGCAGTGGCTCCAGGAATTTCTGGTCGGTAGCAAAGGCAGTAAGTAATAACTTTAAAAAAACATCTCTCCCACCTTTGACAGACGAGCGTGGAATCACGGCGACTACAGCCAAGGAAAAAGCAAACATGCTCGCCAAAATGTTTTCAGCGCACTCTGCCTTAGACGTCGCCAAAGGCACGGCTTTCCCCACTATATCGAACATTGAAACTACCATGGCGGAAGTCAAGTTTCATCACCGTGATATTCGTAAAATCCTTAAAGACTTTTGCAAAGAGATGTTGACAGAAGATATATTGGCCTATGTTACTCATATATGGAGTAGGGCAATTGAGAACTACGGAGGGTCTCGAGCGATTGCGTTGCCCCAAAAGGTTCAAAGATGGGTGTGCGTTCGGATAGTAAATTAACAGCCATGGGGTAATTGCTTAGTATCCGCTCTTTCACTTTGACGTCTAATATTTTTACCAAGACTTAAAAGTTGCAACCTCCGCCACTGGATTCTTTTTAAATTCATTATTTTTAACCGCCTAAAATGACAATTGCCCCAAAAAGTTCAAAAATGGGTGTGCGTTCGGATAGTAAACTGTTACCAAAATTAGCTCCATCGTCTCTATGGACTAAATATTTCATGCTTCGCTCGACACTTCATCTCTACAAGAAAATCGACATTTCAAAATTTGGCAAACTAATTAGTTTTGTAAAAAGCAAATCTCAAGGATACAAACCCAAGAAGTCCAAAACATTGGGAAGAAATGAAATAGAACAGTTTTTGAGTGAGGTTCCTGATAGTGAATTTCTACTAATGAAAGTAGCTTTGATTATGGGTATGCAATGAGCTAAAACATTTAAAAATTGAAAATATTCAAGACAAAAGTAATAATATTTTCGTTGTTTTGCCTGATACAAAAACTAAAAAATCAAGAAGTTTTACTATTCTTGAAGAAGGATTTCCATTAAACCCAGTTGATTTGTGCAAAAAATACATTGCATTAAGACCAAAAAATACCGGTCACAGCCGCTTTTTTGTCTTTTATAAAAATGGCAAATGTACAAGTCAGAATCAATACTATGTCAAAAATACCCTCCAAAATTGCTGCTTACTTAAACCTTGAAAATCAAGAACTGTACACCGGTCATTGTTTGAGAAGACCTTCCGCTACCCTGCTAGTTAATGCCGGGGCCAGCCTGACAACACTTAAGCTCCATGGAGGATGGAAATCCTCATCGGTAGCGAAGGGCTACATCGAAGAATCAATTCAAAACAAAATTAAAATTGCGGAGAAAATTCAAGGGATCAGCAAAATATCAAACAACAGCCAGGTGGAACAAATGCCCTCAACTTCCAATGGAGACATGGAAAATATGACAATATCCGGTTCATCCAAAACAATGACGGTTTCATTTAATACTAATGTTAATTTAAATACCTGTAATAATATTGAAAATAAATAGTAGGTACTTAAAAAAAAAACGTGAATTATAAACCATAACCCACTAGTGGGTTATGTTTTATAACTCACTAGTGTGCTATTTGATAGTTTAGTTGTCTAAAATGACATGAATAATGATACTTAAAACTGATATGTGTTGGATAAATTACATTAATTGTTACAATCGAATCGCAGCGACAAAGTTGCACCGTGAGAAATGTTTTATTATTTAGACGGAATAGATCCTACATCTATGTATAAGTCACCTTTTATTTTTATCCTCTTAAATAAAAAAATATGTTAGCGAACTGAAGAACGAACCGCAAAGGAAGAACGCGTTAAGAAAAACAAGTACGTGACACTATTTATTGCTTTAACGGTTCTGCATCGCTCAGGAATGCAAGGTAAAGAATGTCAACTCTTAACAGTATTGCTTGAATGATATTTCTAAGCAGATATTATGTCACCAGGTCGGGATTTTTAATTAGATTTTTTGCTTAATTGAATGTTAAATTGATGTTGATGGTCTTAATTAATTAAATGTGAATAGCGCACTGTTATTTGAGTTACCTCTTGGAACATAATATATGTAATGCTTAATGTAGTCAAATAGCAATATTCTAATTAAACAATTGGTTATAGGGCTAGAAGTCGAAAAATCATTTTGGGCTAAATATTAAGAGCGCAAAAAAACCTATGACTAAAAAGGGAATATAATACTTTTGAAAAGATCAAGTTTAATTCATAATTGGAACCATTTTAGTTGATTATTTATATGTGGCAAATGAAATCACAATAATTGGAAATTGCTGGAAATCTGAGCAAATTTTACATAGTATCGGAGGTTTTTATTATGTTGTTTTTGTATTATTTACCAAAATTAATAATCGTATATTTGATTTTGAAAGGAGGCCAATTTCTTCATATCACAGTTTTTGAAAAAATATCTTGTTGCCAACATAACTCCATCAGTGAAGGATACTTTGGCTCTCGAGTCAATATATCACGAGTTAGGTTATTTTGAGACACATGTTTTTTTAATCTATGTCAAACCTATATAAACATACTGCGAAATGAATTTCTGGTTACACAGCGGAAGAAAAATAGAAATACACAAAGAAGACCTATTTTTTTGTCATCTTCACAGCTGAGGCATTTATATTAAGGTTTAGAGAGACCTTTATTATAATTACGAATTCCATAATCTCACTGTCAGCAAATTCATTACTGTGAGTTAAGGTAAAATTGGAAATTACATTGACAATTTAAACATGGGTTGGTATCATGTTTCGTATTTAGAGTTCTAGACGAAATGCTTAAGTCACTAGAAGGTTCACTCTAAAACACGCCCCCAGCATTTCCCCTCTTGCCCCGTCTCGGAACCTGGTGAAATGCTGGTTAACCGCTTAGGCCTCGTGTCACGTATCACCCTCGTATGTAATGGTTTAGTGGAAGTCTGGCGTCTCGCCTTGTAAGCGCTACATCAAAAGTGCTGACTGAAAGTGGACCTTCCAGTCTCTTGTTAACGTTCGGTGATTAATTGGAATAGTAACCTGAAAGGAAACATGGGCTAGACTAACGCTAATGGGTCATATGCACTACAATCTAGTCCTGCCTGAACTTGTTGGTTGAGATGTTGCCGATATAATTTAACAAATAAAGGAAATAAATAAGTGCTTTATTGTAGAAATACAAAGTATTTGTTACAAAGCTGTATACAGAGATATAAAGTTAATAAGAAAGACATCTATGTAGGCCACAATTAAAAATTACCAAAATAAAGTAAATAATACACAGCAGTAGACAACACAGACACTAACCTACATCTACAAGTTTTTATATATGTGCGCCTAATAAACCCTAAAATCATCGTTATAAAATTCTGTACTGTAATAGGCTTTACTTTGCGTATAGTAGGGACGAGATATATTTTTTAAAGATACTTAGAGATCTAACAGATTTTAATGCATCAGGTTAATGATTAATCATTTTCAAGCTTTCATAAATTTGAGAGTTTTTAGTAAGTGTACTAGAAGGAATAGGTAATCGGAGGTTATTTGCTTGTCTAGTATTATAATGGCTGGCAGCCGCTAAGCCAGAGTTGGAGGGTCTCGACTTTTTAAAGATCAAACAAACTGTCTACAATATAAAGAAACAGGAGAGAGTTACGATGCCTAATTCTTTAGAAAGAGGCTTACAAGACTCTCTAACTCCAACCTTACACATGTCCTCTTCTGAATAACAAAAACAAACGTAAAAAGATACTGAGAACAGTAACCATAAAAAGCTAAACCATATGTCAAGTAACTCTCGATAAGTGAGAAGTAGGGGTCATCATTTTCTTGAAAACTTCTTGATCTTGTCTTGATTTGAAGACAAGATCAAGACAAGAAATGATCCTTGTTTTTCAAGACAAGACAAGAAATTACTTTTCAACGTAATCAAGAAAATCTTGAAATTTCTTAAAAACCAACAATTATTAAAAAAAAATAATTTGTTTGCTGGTTTATTGGAATAAAAACAAAGCACTGCAACATTTTTAATAGATGAATAAAAAAAAATTATTATGCATTTTTTTTTATAATATACACTTTGTCGGATATCCAATGTTGATATGGTAAATCCTGTGGACCAAATTAAATTGGAACCTTTATTAATGCTTAATAGTTTTTTATTGTCATAGGGTTTTTTTTATTATTTTGGGATATGTTATGGCTTAAGGTATTGGGATCAAAAAGTATTTTGCGAAGCGGGTCTAATTCAATGGCGCACAGAAAAGGGGGAATTTTTTAACCAATGTTTCACGTCGTTGTAAAAATCGACCGAATGAAATGAAGATGTAAAAATATGCAACAAAGATTGGAAAGGTTTCGGAATATTGATCATTAAAAACAGGCATATTATACAAACAAAATTGAAATTGAAATTTTAATTTTGATAAATGTCTTGTAGGCCAAATTAAATTGGATCATTTTTTTAAGGCTTAATGACTTTTTATTTTCAGAGAATTTTTCTATCATTTTTGGATATGTTATGGCCTATGATATTAGAATCAAAACGAACTTTGCAGAGCGGGTCTATTTCAGTGGCGTAAATTTCGCTACGTAAACAACGCATATGAGGCAACGAACTCTAAAACAATACTACCCTAGCCCTCGCCGCCTGAACCTCGATTCTAAGCATAAATATCACATCAGCCAATCTTACCACTACTTTTAATCGGGGGTTCCCCTTTTGTCAAGATATCCAGAACTTTCAAAATTTCTTGAGTCTAGTCAAGACACCACCTCTCAAGAAATGGTGAAGACAAGATTTTTTTTTATTTCTTGAAAATACTTCATACAAGACAAGAAATTACTTGTCAAGACATGATTTCTTGCCTTGCCGATCCCTAGAGAGAAGTAAACAGTCTTAGATAATGACCTTCCCAATCCCAATTCATACGAGATTACGCGAAGAGCATAACAGCCCCTGGCCAATTTACCACAGAAAACCTGAATGTGATTTTAAAATTTAAATTTTTCGTCAATATAGAGACCGAGAAATCTAATTGACTGTTTTTTTCTTATATTACCACCATCAAACATGATATTCTCAAAGTTAAACCTAAAGCTGAAAATATCAGTTTTATCCATACTAAGACACAAACGATATCACTGAGAATATCTGGATCACTGAGAGACCATAGCACAGTCGTGTCATCCGCAAACACTGTGAAAAGTCCTTGAATATTCAATAGAGTTAAGTCGTTTATGTAGAGGAGAAAAATGAGGGGACCAAGCACAGCTCCTTGAGGTACCCCATGAGCAATTTAGAGATTTTACCATTACACTTAACTGTCTGACTTCTGTCCCCAAGGTACGACTCAAACCACTTTAGAGCAACACCCCTAACACCATAGTGACAGAGCTTATCAAGCAGTATTCTATGACTGATGAAGTCAAATGCTTTAGAAATATCACAGAATACCGCTGCAGCCATATCTCCATCATTCAAGCTTAAGTAGAGATTTTCCAAGAAGGGAAAAATTTGGATCGGAAGTGCTCTTGCCTGAAAACCAAATTGATTCTTACTTAAGATATTATCGTTTTTTAGAAAAAAAAATAACCAAAAATCTTAGCTGGGGATTATTGCGCTTATTATCAAACATTGAGTGCGAATAAACTCGCATAGACGCTGTATATTAGTAAATGATTTGAAAATGTGCACCTTTTAATCCGTATACCTTAAACTCGTCAGTAAAAGTTGTCATTAAAGTAGCGAGACTCACATTTCTGTATATGGTAACATATGGGTGTGTTTAACGATTTGCAATTTATTTTGTTTTATTTAGGTCGCGAGGTTGTTGACCACCAATTAACTTTTTTACAATATACAGAATGTTTCTCATAACTCTTATGATAACTTTAGTTTTCAAACCTTGCATCATTATTTTTCTGCTTAATTACACTTACACGTTTAACGCAGCTGGCTTTAAAAAGAAAGTTTAGTATATTATACATGTCATAGGATTCGAAACCTTCAGCAAAACGCACCAGAATACAATTTTATCTGCAATACCGAAACACAAATTTTGCATTCGACGAGCGTTTCGGCAGCTATGATATATAGGGTGATCCGAAAGTAATGGTACATAGAGCAACAGCGAATTTCTGACACCAAAATATTACGATCTATAGCTATACTAAATTGTCCGATTCCGAAAATCGCTATTAAGAAACATACAGAGTGTCAAAGTTGAAATTTTATTTTGGATTTTATTTAATATTTTCCAAACTGTTTGTCATATAGTCAGGAAAATTGGTATAAGGGTATAAGGTTTTCAAGTTCGATTGAAATTATTCTGATAATTATACCATTAACCTTCATGCACGTTGAAATACGTTTCATGAAACTTTAAGAAGGATTTCTTCATTTCTTTATAATTTACTAGCGTTCACAATCTTTTCCTCTAGTTGGTCGCGGCCGTTGATCCGTTCATTGTAAACACCTGATTTGTAGCCCCAAACTCAAAAAATCCATCGAATTAAAATCAGGGCTTCCGGCAGGCCATGGAAGCGGGCCGCAACGTCCTATCCATCGCTAAGGAAAATGTGCTTTTAGATGATTTCGCACTTGTACAGAAAAAAGTGCCGGTGCTCCGTCCTGCATAAAATGCATGTTCTGCCTCAAATTCAAGGGCACATCATCTAAAAATTCTACAAGTTCATGTTGCAGAAAGTTCAGGTAAGAATCTCCATTAAGGTTTGACGGTAATTATCCGTATGGATCCACTACATGATCACTGATGATTCCACACCAAACCTTTATTTTAAACTCGTACTGAAACTGTCATTCTTGAAGTTGAAGACGTATTGTCGAGTGAAAATGGCTTCATCGGTAAAAAGTGCGTTATTTAAAAAAAATGGATTTCAATTTTGTTGGTCTCGAAAAAAATCAAAACTCTAGTCTATGTGGAAGATCAGCTTGTAGTAAATTCTGCACAGGTGTTAAACGATAGAGATCGAGACCTTCAATATAAAATACTTCAGGTATCGATGATTTACTGATACCAGTTTCTGCCTTGATTCGCCTTGAACTTATTCCGGGATTCTCTGTTACGCGAACTAAATCGTCTTTTTTTTTGCTCTAGAGTGGTTACTTTTGGGCGTCCTAAAGTTTTCCGTTTTGGTCGGAATGCCCAATTTCACACAACCGAAAATACAGATTCTTTAATAATCTATGATCAGGCTGCGTTTCTATTAGCGACATTAACGTATGTCTCAAAATACCTGCGACGAGCATTTCGTCCATGGAAGTTCGCTTGAGCATAAATGCAGACCATGCATTTTTTCATTAGAAAAAAACCTACGTCGGAGCATAATCAGAGAGAAAAAAACTAAAAGGAGAGGCAACAATAAGCGTCGGCACCTTTCATGTTGGTGTACTCGTTTTTGTTGACCTTGACTCTGCACCGTTGACAACAATATTACTAAGTATCGGGAGAAAAATATTTTAAGCTAATGACAATGACATCTGATCTCCTTTTAAGTGTTTTCCTCTCTGGCATAATTAAAGATTTTTCACACAGAAACTTACTAAAGAAACCATCTATGACATTTAAGCAAGATTTTGTCTGGATGTCAGTTTGTTGCCAACTTCATCAACGCTGTTTTGACCAAAGACTACTTTGGTAAATAACGGATCGATTATTATTACGAGTAATGTTGCATGTAGTAATAAAATAGCAAATATCTCGAAAACGGTGAACTTTGGTGATTTTTAAGAGTATACCTTTCTTACCTAGAATTACCTAGAAAATACAAGAGAACATTTTGCAGCCAAAAGAACCATGGAGAAGAAAAAGTTACTGTTAACTAACTCGAGTCGAGCAGCCATCAAGGAAGCAACACTTGAAAATGATAACTGGGATGTTGGCGAAACG
>MU190812.1:18128-40239 GCA_016904865.1 Pissodes strobi | reverse complement strand
GACAATGAATGTGCTCTGAAACTACAGCAGAGACTTTACTCACCAGATGATTAAATCAATGCATTTTTGTAAAAAATAACTTTGGTGACGAAGGGCAGGAAGTCAATTTAGAGAAGAAAAGAGGCAGGCAAAAAAATGAGTGAACTTCTAGAAAACCTTTGGCCAAATGCTAAGCCAATCGCTGAAAAAAAGCTTCAATATTTGAAGTTTCTTATCCATTTAATAACGAAAGATAAGAAAAAGTTTAATAAACATCTGATTGGTGATCCAAATATTAATAAAGATGTAGATGGATATAATGCCAAACTAGATTTTGACTTTGAGGAAGAAAACATGGAAGCCTGCAAAAATGTTTTAGTACCTAGTTAAGTCTGCTTGCTATTCAATGCTAGTTTTAGTTCAAATAAATTTCTTACTTTTGCACATACAGACTTTCTTTGTCAAGTACCCAGTTCTTCAAAATTAAAAATAAATATATTTTTAAAAAACAAGACATAAAAATAAATTAATATTACTTCGTACCAATATTGCCACTTAGTAGTTGGGCAAAACATGACCAACCGCCGAGTTTGGTTGATAGTCAAATAATACAAAACGTATTATATATACGTATGGGGAACTCGAAAACCGTAAGAGATACAGTGTCGGTCAAATTAAGGCAAAATTGCGCATATAGATGCCTAACAATATGCCGTTTAGAAAGTTTTAAAATTCCGAGTATTTCCGGAGATATCCGGAAAAAACCGAAATTTTGATAATTCGTTTTATTTTTTTCCTAGGCTTATTTAAAAACGGATTTCCAATTGAATTGCACTTTTTCATTGCCACTTTTTTCGCTCTATCTAATGATAGTATCCAGTTTGAAATCCGACGTTTCGTCTTCAAGGGATCATCATCAACTTTCTTTTTTTAAATACGAACTTTAATTTTTTTTATCGTTTTTCAGATGGTATTGGCGTTATTAATATGAATATGTGTTTTTATTTTTTATTTGAGGGTTGAAGCAGTGATGGGAAGTGTACCGTATTTAGTACAATTTAGAATAAGCTTTTCTCAGTGTTAAATTATTGAGAATGGTTTGTAGCATCTGTGGAGAAGCTGCTTCGGGGAAGAATGCTGTATTTTCATGTGACTCATGTAAGGGAAGATATTGTAAACAATGTGCCAAGTTGACTGCGTCGGAGGTTAAGGTAATGGAACTTAAGGAAACTAGAATACTCAAATTTCAGTGTGAAAAATGTAATAAATTTGACACGCACGATTTGCTACAAAATGCAATAGAAGATAAAGTGAAGATAATTGAAGCCAAAGAAGAAATAATAATTTTATTACAACAGAAAATAAATAAATTAGAGTCATCAAAATCAGAAAACCCAATGCTTTTGTCATACAGTGAAGCTGCCCAGAGAAACAAAACAATTATTCCTAAAATAAACGTTAATCTACCAAGCATAATTATAAAGCCGAAACAGAAACAAAACTTTACAAAAACTGAAACGGATATTAAGAAGTCCATTACGCCAACAGACCTAAAAATCTCTATAAAAAACACAAGAAGCACGAAAGATGGTGGACTGGTAATCAAGTGTTCAAGTAAAAATGACATAGAAATACTGAAACGGGAAGCTGAGAATAAATTGAAAGATTATGAGGTACAAATAACTAAAATGAGTTGGCCGCGGTTTAAGATTGCCGGTTTCTCTGAAGAGATCAGTGAACACCAAATTGCAAAATCTATCATGGAACAAAATGAAATTATGGAGAGTGAAGATAATCTGAAAATAACATATGTTAAAAAATCGAGAAATGGAACATCCGCCGTTTTTGGGGAGTGCTCGCCTAATATATTTAGAAAATTAATGACTCTAAAAAAAAGTATATATTAACTGGCAGAGATACCCGGTCTATGAAGATATTAGTATATTAAGATGCTTCAAATGTCAACAGCACTATCATAAGCAGGATATGTGCCAAAATAAGGAGTCATGTGAACACTGCTCAGAGGAACATCATAGAAAAGACTGTCCAAAGATATTGAAGAAATGTAGCAATTGTATCAGAACAAATAACAACTTCAAAACAAACTACAAAGTAGATCATATGGCGAGTGATCCAGAATGCCCCTCCTATAATTACTTGTTAAATATAAAACGTGGAAAAATAGATTATGGATTCACAAATGGCTTGTAGTCCCCAAGAACCTATTATACTACAAAAACTGGACTCATTCGAAAACGAAATTTCTCATGAAACTATCAAATGTCAACTACTAGAAAATAACATCAGTTTAAAATCAAAACTGTTAAACGTTCTGCATTTGAACATTAGAAGCATTCACAAGAATTTTGATGAATTTTTAGTATTTTTAAGCGCGTATAATTTAGGTTACTGTGATATAATTGTATTGGGTGAATCATTTGAAAGTTATGATAATCAGTATGGTATCGACGGTTAAACTATGTTTTACAATAATGCCAGATATAATAATATAATAATTTTCGTCAGGTCAAGTTTAATATTCAGTATCACACACACCACACTGAATAATTCCAATGTAACTGTAAGTAACATTTCTTTACAAAAAGATAATAATCACATTAATGTAATATGTCTGTACAGACCTCCCAACACAAACAAACAACATTTTTTAGAGGATCTTGAAAATTACTTAACACTTAGTAATAATAGCCAACTTGACGTTCTCTTGGGTGATATCAATATAAATATTCTAGAAAAAAATGATAACACTGTCAATTCTTATCTATCTATGCTAAATTACTCAGGCTTTTTATCGTGCATTAACTCACCAACGCGTGTTACTCCTGAAGTCAGCTCATGTATAGATCATATATTTGTGCGAAATAAATCAAACAGTGACCTATATCAATTTGATCCCTATGTGATTGTGATACATGCTGACATAACTGATCACTACCCTATTATGCTGAACATAAGTATGAAAACAAATGTTATTGAAAATAAGAGAAGTAAGGTAACAACCCTTAAGGTAAATGACCTAAATTTTAGTGATTTAATCAAAATTGAAACTTGGAACTCGGTTCTAAACACTGATGACATAATAAAAGCCACTGATGAGTTTTACAAAATAATTACAAATATCCGTGATAGATCGACAATTAAAAAAACCTATTTTGTACATGAATTTAAAAAACGTAAACCCTGAATAACAAATGGTTTAATAGCTAGTATTAAAAATAGAGATAAAATGAAAAAAAAAACCTATTAATCACATACAATGATCTCGACTATCAAAAATATAAAAAATATAGAAATAATTTGCATAAAGTAATACAAAAGTGTAAACATGATTATTATAAAAATAAAATAGAGGATGCAGGATGTAACTTAAAAAAAGTATACAAACTCATATCTGAGGCAACAGATAACTCATCGCATAAACAAAAAATATTACCACCCATTAAAAATAACTCCAACGATTTCTCAGATAACAGAACCATGGCAAATTACTGCAATGAATATTTCACAAACATCGGTATCGACATGCTTAACAAAATTAAAACTCCAATTAATGAATATAAAATTACATCCCATTCTTTATCGTCCTTATTCTTGAAACCTGTAAATAGTAATGAAATCATAAAACAAATATACAGCCTTAAAAATAATAGTGCCCCGGGTATTGATATGATGAGTATTACTACTATTAAAAAAACACATACTTATTTAATTTCTCCCCTTGTACATATTATAAATTTAATTTTTAAGAGTGGCATAGTCCCAGACCAGTTTAAAATCTCAATAGTGACCCCAATTTATAAGTCGGGAGATAAATCAAATATTGGAAACTACCGGCCAATAAGCCTAATAAATAACTTCGCTAAGGTATTTGAGAAATGACTTAAAGACAGACTCTTAAATTTTTTGCAAATAAATAAGATGCTTTCAAACAATCAGTATGGGTTTATTGGTGGTGTGGGGACCACTGATGCGCTGTATCAATTGACTAAACAAGTAACAGATAATCTGGAGAATAATAAAAAGTGCATAAGCGTGTTTCTAGACTTGGCAAGGGCATTCGACACGGTTCCTCATGGCTTGCTTTTGGATGTTTTGCACAGGTGCGGTGTTAGGGGTGCTGTGTTGAATGTCTTTCAAAGTTATCTTGATAGTAGAAAGCAATTAGTAAAAATAGAGGATACGTTGAGTGATCCCTTAAACGTTAGAATAGGCGTTCCACAGGGTACTGTGTTGGGGCCACTACTCTTCATTACATATATTAATTCGCTAACAGATCTAAAATTAAACAACTGCTCCATAATATCTTATGCTGATGACACTGTAGCTATCTTTTCTGGCAAAGATTGGTATGACACAAAAAACAGCGCAATTAATGGAATTAGCAAAATAAAAGAATGGTTAGACACTTTCAAATTATCTCTTAATGTAAAGAAAACAAATTACATAGCCTTCTCATTAAATGAAAGCAATCGCCCAAACTTCGAACATATGAAAATAGATAACTTAAATGACATTATTAAAGAAGTTTCCTCAACAAAATATTTGGGGATTATAGTTGATAAACACTTAAAGTGGAACCAGCAGGTTACTAACCTTATGAAAAATATAAGAAAACTAATTTATAAATTTTACATTTTAAGAAATATTTTGACAAAAAATCTTCTGATCTCTGTTTACAAAACTATTGTCGAGGCATTAATGAGATATGGCATTGTTGTGTGGGGAGGTCTGTATGAAAACGCTTTGAAACCATTGAATGTTGCGCAAAATTATATTCTAAAAACAATTTATAAGGAGAATAAACGTTTTTCAACTGTACTTCTCTACTCTAAAGAGATATTTGATGTACGTTCTCTATACGTCTTAGAAATATCTTCCTTTGTATATAAGAATCAAGTTTTAAGGAACTACATTAACCATCCATATCATACTAGAGGTAAGGAAAATATGCAAATAATGATACCCAATAGCTGCTCAAATGCTAACCTTCGGTTTGCAAATTACTTGGCTCCTAAAATTTATAATCTTATCCCTTTGGAAATAAAAAATGTTACCAGATACAAAATTATTTAAGATAACATGTAGATCTTTTATTTTTGATAACAAACATAGTTTTATGTCGCTTTTCTGATGCTGAATCCAAAATTTGTTCTTGCATTTTTTAGTAATGTCTCTCTTATTTTTATTTCAGCCTAACAATTTTATAAATCTAGTCTTGAGCACATACAGATGTTCAGTCATCTAGGTGCTTTCTGAAACATTGGTCCTATAATATTGTAAAATATTATTTAGTAACTGACAGTAGGTTTGTTTTTGTTTTTTTCATACGTCTCAAATAATTTTGTATAGCTAGCTCTATTTATTAAGCAACTATAGTATTGTAGATCTAATGTATATATAAATAAATAAATAAAAATAAATAAATAAATAAAGATAAATTTATGTATTTTTTTTTTTTAATTTTTATTTTTTTTTAATTATATGTTTTGCTTTGGCGTAATTTTAAATAATTTAAGGTTGGTACTTTTGAAATTTTTGTATTCTATAAAAATATTTTATTTTGTTTTTTGTATTAAGTAGAAAGTTGGAGCGTATTAAAAATAAAAAAATAGTAAAATAATTTTTTGCGAGAATATGGCCATGAACTATTACTCAAACAAGTTGCTTACTGCAAACATAAAATATTCTCAACTTTTAACCAATTAAAAAATTTATTTAATAGAGAACATCAACAATTTATAATCATACTACGTGATACTATAGGTACTTTGATGGAAAAACACCTATTGGAATTTTGCTTATAAATAAAATGCACTAAGCAAGTTGTTTGAGTAATAGTTCATGGCCATATTCTCGTAAAAAATAATTTTACTATTTTTCATTTTTAATACGGGCTCCAATTTTCCACTTAATACAAAAAACTAATAAAACATTTTTATAGAATATGAAAATTAAAGTATTTAAAATCACGCCAAAGCAAAATATATAAAATAAAAATAATAAAAATAAAAAAAAAACACATACTCATATTAATAGCGCCAATACCATCTGAAAAACAATAAAAAAAATTGAAGGTCGTATTTAAAAAAAGAAAGTTGATGATGATCCCTTGAAGACGAAACGTCGGATTTCAAACTGGATATCATCATTGGATAGAGCGGAAAAAGTGGTAATGCAAAAGTACAATTAGATTTGAAATCCGTTTTTAAATAAGCCCAGGAAAAAAATAAAACGATTTTCCAAAATTTCGTTTTTTTCCGGATATCTCCGTAAATACTCGGAATTTCAAAACTTTCTAAACGGCATATTGTTAGGCACCTAAATGCGCAATTTTGCCTTAATTTGACCGACACTGTATCTCTTACGGTTTTCGAGTTCCCCATACATAGACACGAATTCGAGCCACCCTGTACATAAAAATTATCGCGTGACATCTAACATAGCCACTTAAGATAGAAATTAATTTATTTGTGTTACCCAAGGAGCACACATCCACCACTGTATCTCGTTTTGGGCCCATGGGACCTTTTCATCAGGAGGCCAAGAACTACAACATACTAAATTTCATCAAATTCCGTCATTCAGTTCGCGACTTGGCAACACGGAGGGGCAAAACACGTCTAAATAGGAAAATATTTAAGTTTATTACATTATTGGCGAGCGACACTTTTAATACCGGAGTAGGCATCTGTTACGTAGCTATATAGATCTGTGGTTATACCCCTGGCATCACGGATAAAACTTAAGTTTAATCAAGAGACCCAGTCATGGAACTATTCGTACACACGGAATGGTGTTATAGTGTGCAAACCATTTTTTATGCAGACATTGAGAGTGCAGCGGCAAAGTAGATTTAGCTGTTATAAGTAAGAGAAGACCAGAAGCTGTTAGAGATTTGAGAGTAGTAGGCGGTGGAAAGAACAAAATTTCGGAGGAGAGAAAGCGGGAAGTAATCGCTCATATTGAAAAATTTCCAAAATAATAGTTCCATTATGCTAGAGAAGAGACTGATGCCGAGTTTTTACGTTTTGATGCTACATTGCCGATAATGTTCAACTTATACAAGGATGAAGTGCAATCTCCTGTATCTTTCTCGAAGTACAAGCATATATTTTTGACATTCCTTAAATTGAGTGGAAAACCATTAAAGAAAGATACATGTAATAATTGCGATAAACTTAGCATCTTAGAAAATGGTGGCACCAATCAAAAACAAGCTAAGCATATAGAGCAACGAGAACAGCATATACAATCAGCTAATGAAGCAAGATAGAAGACGGGCGCAGGAAGATAATTTGGAAGTTTTGTGTTTTGATTTAGAAAAAACTTTACCTCCACCCCGCATTCCGACCAATGCTGTATTTTATAAACGTCAGCTCTGGTTATACAACTTGGGTATCCACACATCTAAACGTGATAAAGGACATTAGTATATCGGGATAGAAAATGAGGCAGGTTGCGTGGCCCAAGAAGTTGGATCATGTTTATTTAGGCATATTATGGACGATTCAGATATGAGTTCTTGCAAAACTTTGATTCTTTGGTCTGACTGCTGTGGGGGACAAAACAGGAATATTAAGATCGTCCTTATGTTGAAAGCAATAATGGATACTCACCCTACATTGACACGCATCAGTATAAGATTTTTAACATCTGGCCATAGCTACCTCCCTAATGACAAAGATTTTGGGGACAATGAATGTGCTCTGAAACTACAGCAGAGACTTTACTCACCAGATGATTAAATCAATGCATTTTTGTAAAAAATAACTTTGGTGACGAAGGGCAGGAAGTCAATTTAGAGAAGAAAAGAGGCAGGCAAAAAAATGAGTGAACTTCTAGAAAACCTAGATTTTGACTTTGAGGAAGAAAACATGGAAGCCTGAAAAAAATGTTTTAGTACCTAGTTAAGTCTGCTTGCTATTCAATGCTAGTTTTAGTTCAAATAAATTTCTTACTTTTGCACATACAGACTTTCTTTGTCAAGTACCCAGTTCTTCAAAATTAAAAATAAATATATTTTTAAAAAACAAGACATAAAAATAAATTAATATTACTTCGTACCAATATTGCCACTTAGTAGTTGGGCAAAACATGACCAACCGCCGAGTTTGGTTGATAGTGAAATAATACAAAACGGCAACAACAGGCAACGGCGAAAAACGGTCAATGACCAAGCGCCTATTTCGTCGGTAAAATATATTAAAATGCGTTATTTTGAAAAAGTTTTTTAAACTAAAATTTTATTTAATATACTAAACTTCCATGAGAAAAAAAGTTCAAATGGATCAATATTTGTTTTTTAAAGGAGCAAGAAAATTAAAGCCAGTTTTCCCAAAACGACTGATTTGGCGGTTGGTCAAGTGATGCATCACTACAGATTAACATCGACAAGACAAAAACGATGGTTGGAAGTAAAACACCGGTGGCCCAAACAAATCTCTTCGTGTACGGAAAACCCATTGAACACGTCTCAAAGTTTAAATACTTCGGCAGTTGGATAACTGATAACTGAAGACTGAAGACACGGAAGTAATCTGCCGAATAGAACAAGCTAGGAAAACATTTCTCAACATGAAGAAACTATTGACTAATCCAAACCTTAAATTAAAATTAACATGCCGCTTTTTTAAAGGCTATGTTTCGTGTTACTATATGGAGCCGAAACATGGACTCTCAAAGTCAATACGCTCAACAAACTGGAAGCGTTCGAAATGTGGGTTTTAGATACCCTGGAGCGCTCATATGACCAATGTTGAGGTCTTGAGAAGGATGGATGGAGACAGAGAACTTCTGACCATAGTAAAACGAAGAAAAGCTGCATATCTTGACTACATACTTCGCAACACAAAGTACCAATTCCTGAAATTAATTATGGAAGGAATAATTGATGGAAAGCGGGGTAGGAAGGTAGGTAGGAAGAAATATTCATGGCTCAAGAACATCAGTTATCACGTGTGGCTAACACGCGGAAAGTCTATAATGTCACAATCGGTTTGCAAATTCCGTCCTCACATTTCCGTCCCCCCATTTCCGTCCATATATTTCCCGCCGCGTAAGATGTTTACACATAAAAACAAGTACGCCACTAGATTCTATGGTAAAAAATCTATAAAAACAGTTTTTGCACTTACAATAACTTTTTAAATAACCGAGATACAGGGGGTGTTTCAAAACGACAAATTTTCAAAGTAGCTCAGACACTAAGAGAGCCACGAGAAATGTAATTATGGCATCTTTCATTTCATCAAAAAGTAGCAAACTAATGCGCACACCGCATCTTTTTGTCTCCACTCATAAGCGAGGAACCCCATAAAACACATGTTAAAAAGTAAAAAGTGCATTTTTTAATTTTATTTATGAAAATAAGTATAGACTATATTATATTTTTAGAAACCCCACAACGAGGTACTTAATATAAAGCAATTATTTACAGGGTGTCCGATTAAAAAAAAAACAACTTTAGTCATTATCTCAAAATCTGAAAAACTTGAAAAAAATCTAACTACACCACTGGAATCTACGTAAAAAAATGCATAAGAAATATTTTTTACCTTTCCGATAAGATAAACAATAACTGAGATACGAGGGGGGTCAAAAAATGCAACGTTTTCAATTACGCCCTGTATCTTAGAAACTAAGACGGCTAGGAAAAATCTGTATGTGGCATTTTTAGTTTCCCAAAAAAGTAGCCAACTATTGCGAAAACCGCATCATTGTATCTCTACTCATAAGCAAGAAACCCCATAAAACACACGAAAATGGGACTGTACCCTGTACAGGGTGTCCCAAATTTGAGCCTCATCATTGGGATCTCGAGAACTAGAAGAGATACGAGGTCAGTTAAATGGAGGCAAAGTTGCGCGATTTGATGCTGATCAAAATGCCGGTTCACAAGTTTAAAAATTCCTAACACTTCCGAAGATTTTTGGAAAAAATCGAATATTCGCGATTTAATTTTTATTTTTTATGACTTTATTTGAATAGATATAACAAAATAAATTTAACATTCTCATTGTTACTTTTTCTTTTCTACAAGATGGTGTTATCAGAGTTTCAAACCGACGTTTCGTCTTTGAGCTGCCATCATCAACTTTGTTTTTTTAAATACGACCCTGCATTTTTTATTACGGACTTTAAGAGCTTCTAAGGTCCCAGAATCAATGATGTATCGCAATTATTCGAAAAATTGATATTAATTGCATTTTTCATAAAAACTCATGTATTAGAGAGAGACAGAAAACAGATTTTTGGTAAGATCTTACCAGGAAATCATTACAATGATTTTATTATTTGTTCCAAATATAATCCCATACAACTATTTACTTGGGTAAATTGCTAAAAATATGGCCTAGAGCCTATGGTTTGACGGTTGACACTTTAATAATTATATTATTTATTAACCACTTCTTATGTTAGTTTTTAAGCTTTCTTTATGCAAAGCGTTAATGCAAAAAAAAAGGTTTTTGTTTTTAATCCTGTTATTTTTCTGTCTCTCTCTAACACATGAGTTCTTATGGAAAATGTCACAAATATGAATTTTTTGAATAAGTGCTATACATCATTGGTTTTGGGACCTTAGAAGCTCTTAAAATCCTTAATAAGAAATCCAGGACCGTATTTAAAAAACCAAAGTTGATGGTGACAGCTCAAAGACGAATCGTCGGCTAGAAAATCTGATAACACCATCTTGAAGAGCAGAAAAAGTAGCAATGAAAACGTTAAATTTGTTTTGCTATATCTGTTCAAATAGAGTCATAAAAAAATAAAAATGAAATGGCGAATATTCGGTTTTTTCCAAAAATCTTCGGAAGTATTCGGAATTTTTAAACTTGTAAGGTGGCATTTTGATCAGCATCAAATTACGCAACTTTGCCTCCATTTAACCGAGCTCATATCTCTTCTAATTTCCGAGATTCCAATGATGAGGCTCGAATTTGGGACACCCTGTACAGGGTACAGGGTGTGGGCAAATAAGCGAGGTAAGCGGCTGTATCTCAGAAACCACTAATCATAGAGACTTGCGTAAAAAATTATGTAAACAGAAAACACTGGAGATAATTTTCAAGCTCATACCTCTACCGCTATGGGGGTAATAGCTATGGTCGGGTAGAAAAATTCATTTTATTCAAAAATGTTTTATTAAAAGTGGATAAAATAGTACCACCACTGTAATCCTCGTGAAATTCTGCATCTTTTTGGTTCATCACTTTTGATTGTAGGACACCAAATAAGGGCGAGGGAGAAGGGAGAAGTCTGACTGATTGAAATGCTTATAACTTTAGTTTGACTCAATATATTTGAGCAAACTAGGTCTCGCTTGAGCGAGGAAACCCTGTTTATTAAGAACAAAATATACCCATGCAAATTAGCTTTTGCTACTTCCGCTAGGGGCGCCAATTCAAAACTTCATAGTTTTTTAATTTTTTCGGAAATTTCAAATATAAGCACATAATTTCTTCAAGGGAAGTAGATCAAATTTGCAGGAAAAAGCTTCACCCAGAAAAGCATTTTTTAACAATTGAAACATTGAAAAAAAGAATGTTTCGAACTTCTGTGGTCAAGCATGCCATTGCTAAAATAAAATAAATATCTATTATAAAGAATAACTATTAAACAATCATTTAAAGGACCGAATTCGATTAAAACATTTCAATTTAATGTATCATGTGTTCAAACTGTCTACCATCATGTTCCACACATTCTTTCAATCTTTGTTGGATGGAGAAACCGCTTCGATTTCAGCCGCTGGTAGTTGAAGAAGAAGAATTGCATGTCGAATTCTATTTTCCATGCCTATCCTTGTCGTCGGTTTGGTGTCCCCTATAGAAGTGGAGACACGTCAAGTCGGGCGACCTGGCCGACCAATGAAGTAAACTTCCCTTCCTATCCAGTGCCCCTGAAGGTTCTGGTCGATATGGTTTCCCACATTAATAGAAAAATGAGCTGGGCAACAGTCCAATTGCAGAAACATGTTTAGCCTAATAGTTTCCAATGGCACATCTTCTAACAAAATCGGCAACTGAATAATAAAAAGTATAGAACGACGTCGGCGTCGCCAGTTAAGGGTCTATCGACAAAGTAGGGATTGGTAATTTCATAATGCCACACAACACGTTCAGACTCCAGCGACCTTGGTGCTGCACTTCTTTAAAATATTACGAACAGTAGTTCGTGCTATACCCAAGTTTCAGTTCGTATCTGCCTATTATACTATATGTATGCCAGGACATTAATAATATTGTCTTCAGTTCTTCCATTGCGACGCGACGCCTACGGAATTTAGGACGACGCGACGTAATCTGCCAGTATCCCGTGATCGCTGTGCCAAGAGTGGAAAAATTTGACGTTTCTTTCAAAGTAGATACGGCCTATTAAATGTGAAAAAGTATTAAAACATACGTGTGAATGGTGAGTCCGAAGTTCGTCAGAAAAAGGGCAAAATTTTGAATTTACTCTGCTAATATTTCCACCTTTTTAGCTGATATTTTAATTTAGGACAAAAATTACGATAATAGCTATTATAGTAAAACTGGATACCTGAGATAAGCTTCGTTCAATTATTGCACCAAATTTCTTAAACTGTTGGAGCAGTCCTAAATCACAATTTACACTTTCTCCCTATTATGTTATTATTATAGTAACATTAATGTTATTTTCATGGTTGTTTTGATTATTTTTGTTAATAAAACATTTTTTACTTTATTCGTGGCATGCTTGACCATAAAAATTCCAAAAATAATTTGCATTTTCAATGCATGCATTGTTAAAAATGCTCTTCTGGCAATAGCACCTGAACGTGTGAAATTATCGATATGCAGTTTAAAGGTTTTTTCTTGCAAATTTGATCTACTTTCTGTTTCTATTAAAATAACTGTATCATTATATTTGAAATTTTGGAGAAAATGAAAAAACTATGAACTTTTGAATTGGCGCCCCCTAGCGGGAGCAGAAAAACCGATTTTTCATGGGTATATTTTGTTCTTAATAAGCTATTGCTATTGCGCCCCCTAGCGATAAAGGAATGAAGTTGAAAATTATTTCCAGTGTTTTCTTTTGGCCACTTTAGTTATATAATTTTTTACCCTAAGTCTCTACGATTAGTGGTTTCTGAGCCTCTAACCTCGCTTATTTGCACACCCTGTACATAAAAATTATCGCGTGATATCTAACACAGCCACTTAAGATAAAAATTAATTTATTTGTGTTACCCAAGGAACAGACATCCACCACTGTATCTGGGAAACCAGTCATAGGATCGTTTTGGGCACATGGGACCTTTTCATCAGGAGGCCAAGAACTAAAACATACTAAATTTCATCAAATTCCGTCATTCTCTGAAATCCCATTAAAAGTGTGCGGGTCCTTTGATAACATAAAGTGAAATAAAAATTGCAACTCTTTCAAATAACATGGCAATATACATGTTGTTGTTGTTCATGGAAATGTTATAGGGACTAAAATACTACTATTCTATTTTAAGTTTCGAGATGATAGGCATGGTTTTATGTCAATATGATAAAATATCCAACATGCGATGTTTACGTGCTTACTACCAAATCCAAATCGGACCTTAAATTCGTAAAATTAGTTTTGTTACTCATTTTGCATCTTTCTATGTCAAACATTGATCACCTGGAAAATGCGTCATTTCGTTACCCTGGAAAATACTGGCGCATCTTATAAAAAAATCTCCAAGTTTTTAGTTTTAAATTATGCGCACTTGAAACGTTATTTGTTAATAAAATATTATAATAATCAAATATTTTATTAAACATCTATCAAATCAAGATCTAACAATAAATATATAACTAAAACAATTTCAGTCAGTAATTAAATATAAAGAAGCTCTACCGGGCCTCCATATCCTTCCACACATCGTATAAGTGTTCTTCGATTCTTTTCTAATGAATCTGTAATGAACGCTGGGATATTTTCATTTAAATTATTTATTTCATTACGTATCAAGTCTTTAAGATGATTGAGGTTTACAATTTGGTGCATGTATATACGGTTTTATAACCCCAAAGAAACGTATCCATAGGTGTCAAATCGGGGCTGTTTGCAGGCCATTTAATTTGCGCATTTCTTCCGATCCATTCAGGAAACCTTTCATTTAGGTAATTAAGTACAGGGTGGCTCGAATTCGTGTCTATGTATGGGGAACTCGAAAACCGTAAGAGATACAGTGTCGGTCAAATTAAGGCAAAATTGCGCATTTAAGTGCCTAACAATATGCCGTTTAGAAAGTTTTGAAATTCCGAGTATTTGCGGACATATCCGGAAAAAACCGAAATTTTGAAAAATCGTTTTATTTTTTTCCTGGGCTTATTTAAA
This sequence comes from Pissodes strobi, assembly GCA_016904865.1. Classification (NCBI taxonomy): domain Eukaryota; kingdom Metazoa; phylum Arthropoda; class Insecta; order Coleoptera; family Curculionidae; genus Pissodes; species Pissodes strobi. The sequence goes on along the minus strand of MU190812.1, from coordinate 25,902 downwards.
AACGGATTTCAAATCTATTTGCACTTTTGCATTGCCATTTTCCGCTCTATCCAATGATGATATCCATTTTGAAATCCGACGTTTCGTCTTCAAGGAATCATCATCAACTTTCTTTTTTTAAATACGAACTTTAATTTTTTTATCGTTTTTCAGATGGTATTGGCGTTGTTAATATGAGTTTGTGTTTTTATTTTTTTTTATTTTTATTATTTTTATTTTATATATTTTGCTTTGGCGTGATTTTAAATAGTTTAAAATAGGTACTTTTGAAATTTTCATATTCTATAAAAATATTTTATTTGTTTTTGCATTAAGTGAAAAATTGGAGCCCGTATTAAAAATTAAAAATAGTAAAATTATTTTTTACGAGAATATGGCCATGAACTATTACTCAAACAAGTTGCTTAGTACATTTTATTTATAAGCAAAATTCCAATAGGTGTTTTTCCATTAAAGTTCCTATAGTATCACGTAGTATGATTATAAATTGTTGATGTTCTCTATTAAATAACATTTTCAATTGGTTAAAAGTTGGGAATATTTTATCTTTGCAGTAAGCAACTTGTTTGAGTATGAGTTCATGGCAATATTCTCGTAAGAAATAATTTTACTATTTCTTATTTTTAATACGCTCCAATTTTCCACTTAAGACAAATAACAAAATAAAATATTTTTATAGAATATAAAAATTTAAAAAGTAACTACCTTAAATTATTTAAAATTACGCCAAAGCAAAATATATAATTAAAAAAATAATAATAAAAATTTAAAAAAATAAAAAAAAAATAAAAACACATAGTCATATTAATAACGCCATTACCATCTGAAAAACGATAAAAAAAATTAAGTTCGTATTTAAAAAAAGAAAGTTGATGATGATCCTTTTAAGACGAAACGTCGGATTTCAAACTGGATACCATCATTAGATAGAGCGGAAAAAGTGGCAATGCAAAAGTGCAATTCAATTTTAAATCCGTTTTTAGATAAGCCCAGGAAAAAAATAAAACAAATTTTCAAAATTTCGGTTTTTCCGGATATCTCCGGAAATACTCGGAATTTTAAAACTTTCTAAACGGCATATTGCTAGGCACCTAAATGCGCAATTTTGCCTTAATTTGACCGACACTGTATCTCTTACGGTTTTCGAGTTCCCCGTACATAGACACGAATTCGAGCCACCCTGTACATCAGGAATATTGTGAGCAGGTCCCCATCCCGTTGAAAAATTATATTTCGTAACATGTTTAAAGGCAAATCGTCCAAATATTCTTCTAACTGGTTTTCCAAAAAAAATCCAAATTCCGGGCTTGATTTAAAATAGTATCAAAAAATACGGACCGATAACTCGATCGCTCAGGATACTACAGCACATATTCACGGATTGTCGTCTTTGGAACTTAAATTCCCTATAAGAATGTGGCTCCTCTCTTGCCTATTTTCTGGCATTTCTTCGATTAAGCACTAAGCAGGCCACTCGTAGGAAAGGTAGACTCGTCAGTCCATAAAACTGTTTTCAAAAAATTGTTATTTATATTTATTCTATCTAGAATCGGTTGGCAAAATATAACCCGATCATCTTTTTGCATTTGGGTAAGCTTTGTAGTGGGTTTGATCCTATATGGCTTTAGATCCCACTTTTTATGCATTCTTGGGACTTTCCCGTATGAAGTTTGCTGTATATTTTCTTCTGTCTGTCGTAATCTCTTTGAAATGTTTCTTATGGAATTGTTTGGATTCTCTTCTATGGCAAACAAAATATTCAATTCTGCATTTTCGTCTACGAATATGAAGTTCTTTTTTTCCTTTGTAATATTGACGTTTCTTGAAACATCCTTTAAATTTGAATCTGACAAGCAGTTTTTGGAGTTACTAATCCACAGCAGCTCAGCTGCATGATTTTAATTAAAAAATAGCATTGGGATACTTTTCGACTTTCTCAGATTTTGAGGCTGGTAGTAGATATTCACAGTCTTCGAATAATTTCTTCTTAATTAGTTGATTTATAATAACTTCTGTTGATGGAAAATATTGCCTTATTCGGATGTTCCCAGAAGTTTAATCTTCTAGTTTTGGCTGCTATTTTCACACCGGCAAAAAACGATATAAGCGGATATAATTTCGAAATTGCATATTTCAGTATAACATTTTTGTTTGTCATTAAAAATTTAAAGTTTTTGTGTCCACTCTGTACATTACACCTTGCTAGTTTGGTCAAGGGCATCAAAATAGTTTGTTCCGCGTACTAGGAACGCTACACATTAATCTAATTGAATTGTATTAAGATTAAAAATTGTTTCATGTATAAGCAATTTTACTTCCAAATAAATAGCTTGGACTATGTTTTCAAAAGAACGTGATATCACACGTGGATCACGTTCTAACATGCTGAAATTATTCAGGTGGCGCTGGCTGCCAAGAGTCCAAGAAGAACACGAAAATATCGTCGTCAAAACATGGGAAAGTTTTAAATCAGTTAGCGTGGATACTAACCTGCGAGCTAAATATCATTAGTACAGGATTTATAGCTTTTGGGGTGAAAAAGATTTATTCATAACATCTGACTTCTGAATTCGGCTACTAAGACAGTGCCTTATCACCATAAACAAAGTTCCCAAAAATCCTCGAATTGGAAAATGTACAGGACCCAATGGAAATATTACAATTTTAAGTGAAATTGGCGTTCACTTTCCCAAGAGGTTATCTGACCATGGTTGAAACGTATTTTAAAAAGATATATATTTTTTTAACCCGAAAATGACAATTTTTTCCAATCGGAAAAAATCACCGGCAATGGTTAAAAAACGGGGCAAAATGGGCTTATCTGATTCGTTTTGAAGCTGACGCGCACCTTGCGACTATGTGAATGGGAGTGTGGGATCTGTGTATGTGTCTGAAAGCGCGTGCGTTGGCGCGGGGGATGAAAATGGGATAAAATAGTTGTTTGACGAGAAATAAGGGCATATCGGCCCTTGAAACTATTTAATTATTATAAATATTCCTATTGAGTATAAGAGCACCACTTAATACTTAAGTAGATATCATATGTGGACATACATTTTACTAAATGTAATATAAAAGCTTTACTATGTACAGTTAAATCAGTGTGTAAATATGGCTAGGGATACCATGACTTGACACTTTCACAAATAATTATGAAATAAAAAAAAACAAAATGAAATTACTCTAGACGCCATCTGGGTTTTCGCTACCTTCTTCATTATGCATTAGAATGCTTCCTTATGCATTAGAACGTACTCCACTGCAGTGATGGCATTATTTCTGACACACCATCCCCTCGTAGTGGCATCCGCGTGCATTTCCGCATCCGGACTTGCACGCATACCTAATTAGATATGCTTTACCGTTCTATTTTTCTCCAACATACCTGCAGGTACACGCGCTATAAAGTTGTCGAGAAGCTGCAATTGTAGGGGCAAAGTTTTCAGCTGCAAATCAGCATCTAGCTTTTGCGTAGCGTGTAGAGCGTGTAGCGAAGGTGATCTAGGGTGGCTTCTCTGTACAAAGCAAGCTGCAGGAGACGACCCTCTCGAACATCTGCTTCGGGCTGATTAAAACTCCTACTTCTTGACAAGACTGTTCCTTGACCTGGAGATTTTTTAATGTTGCTGCTTTTCCTTTTCTAAACAGCTGACGTTGTATCACAGCCGGAAAAGACGTGAGCAAAAAGAATGGCTGGACTTCACATTGCCAAGGCGCTCGTGTACCAATTCGATGTTGTGCGCCTCTTCCCTGGAGCAAAAAACACAACCTCTGGGTAGGTTCTCTGCGTTGGACAAGCATGGTTAAAATATTGTCAGCTTCAGCTATAGCAACGGTCTGGCTATTATTTGCCCCTAACTGCACGGGTCTCTGCACGGTCAAGGCATCCGCATCCCCGGGGTCCTGTAGCAACCTGATACCTCTCCGCTGGAGTGCAGGCTTCAGAAGGCGGGTCAAGTTGTTCTATTCTGACCGTTTCCCAGAAACTTAGCTTGTGCTGTAGTAACAACGATGTTAGCTCGCACAGTCAGATTAGGTGAGCTTTTCCCCATAGTTCTTCGCTGTGGCTCTGATGACTTGGTTGACAAGAGGTTGAAAATAATGGGTTGGAACTGGAGCAGAGCTGGACGCAACGAAGTATGGCTTGAGAAAACTGGACAACCCAGCGTGGCTTGTGCCACACTGCTCCGGCCTGCCCGCTGCCCCGCCGAGTCTCCAGAACCTAATTAGATGTGCGTGCAAGTCCGGATGTGGAAATGCGTGTGGATGCCGGTTCGCGGGGACGCATTGTGTGCCGGGATGGTGTCACTGCAGTAGAGAGTGCCCTGATGCCTCATAATAAAGAATACCCCGATGACCCAGCTGGCGTCTAGAGCAAATTATTATTATTTTTTTTAATTTCATAATTATTTATGTAAGTGTCAATTCATAGCATTTCTAGCCATATCTATAGACTGATTTAACTATACATAGTAAATCTTGTATACTACTGTTTCAGATAAATCTATGTCCACATATGATATTTTGAGGTATTAAGTGGTACTGTTATATTTAATATGAATATTTATAATAATTAAAGGTTTTTTGAGAGCTGATGGGTCAGATAAGTCTATTTTGACCCGTTTTTTAGCCATTTCTGGTGAATGATTTTTCCCAATTGGAAAAAAAGTCATCTTCGGGTTGAAAATATTTTTTTTTTCTCAAAAACATGCGTTTGACCCATGGTCAGATGACACCTTGAGGCTGCGAATGCTAATTTCACTTTCTAGTAGTTTACATTTAATCTAAAATATTTTCATTGGCACTTGTAAATTTTACAATTCGGGTATTTTTGGGGACTCTTATTTCCGGTGATAAGGCACTGTCTTAAGAACCGAAATCAGTCGTCAGATGTTATGAATTAATTTTTCTGGTATTTGGGCCTATTTTTCGGTATAATTCCTGTACTACATCTCCAATTAAAAAAATATATACTTATCACATATTGAACAAAATACCATCTCGCAAATTGAGGAAAATAAATATATTTGTTTACTGATACGCTACCGCTTGCAATATTATAAATATCGCAGACCAATTCTGGGGAATTCAAATTTAAAAGCGACTTTGATTTGTGTCGAACGTCTTAGTACTATAACAATTAACAGTTTTTTAAATAAATACTTACATCTTAGTACTACTTCGATTTCAGTGTAGAAATTCGTTACATAGAAACATGGCATCAAAAGATAATCTTACAGCTGTTCTTTATGGCATCGACGACTTGAGGCTGGTAGGTGGATTTTATTTTATTTGGTATTAAAATATTTATTGAAATTATTGATTAGTACCATAAACCTAACTACTCCGAATAGGTTTATGATAGTACAAAATCCCGAACTATAGTGATTATGAATTGATTTACAATAAATAAATAAATAGTATTTTGGGTTAGTTAATTTGATTTTATTTTCATTAGTGTTAATATTATTTTAAATTTAAAGCAGCAAGTATTCAGATGGGTTACAAAAATAGGCTCTTAGTCTTATACATAGATTGTAGGGCCAAATTAATCTAAGTGTGTTGTGCATCAGCATGAGTGTATTGTAAGCGGTAAATTTTTTAGCAGAATTTCTGGCTCCAAAAATAAATTATGTATCAAATTGAATGAGGATCGGAATATCAAAATCCAAAATAACACACATGACAAATATACCAGCAATGCAATTCCCTATTGAGGACAATATTAAAATTTGAAACATAAACTATAGTTAGTGTTTCCCCATAATTTGAACATGAAAACCATCCTCACATATTGACAGTAACAACTAAATATTTAGTTTATGCCAAAAGGTTGCGCGAAAAATTAGATATCACGTTTCTAGCAATTCGTGGTGATCGTTTTATTTATTTATTAGGATCTGGCTAATAAACTATTAATGTTAAATGTTGTTATTCCTTACACTTCCATAAAATATTTTAACTTCTCGTATAATTTCTCATAGTGTCCTGAGGAGTGATTTTGTAATAATAATATGCAGTATGCAGGTCCCAGGGTCTACGATATAGACCGACCGCACTCGTGCGGTAAATTACTTTTCCTCGCGATTCCCATTTACGAACCTTAGATCAATTAATTGTAATTAAGTACAAAGTTTTTAAAATGTTGTCTGCTTTAGGTGAAAGGATACTTAAACTGAGATCTTTGGGAGACCGAAGAAGAACAGCGGGACTCAAAATGTAGTAACACCAATTTACAAATGAAAAAAATTACAATAAGGATACAAATTTAATTTTGCTGTATAGGAGAAAATCAAGTTTATTTCTTAAAGTTAAATTAAGGATGATGCCAGATTATTTTCCCCTTCTGTTCCCCCAATTTAATCAACTTTAAACTGTGCATTTTTATATGAAACATGTTTACTTATGGAACATTTACGTTCACGTTTTTTTTTTTTTAATGAAAAAATAGCATTTTACATGAATATCTAATGAATATACCTACATAAAAAAATCTATTATTTAAATTAATTAACTAGTTCTGCGAAACAGAGCTAAATAATAATAATATGATTGTTTAGGTGTTAATCTATTAAAAAGAAAAACCATTAAGACAGCGGATTAACTTAATCCTTTTTAAATTCTACTAATTCTCACATTGATATTATTAAGAAGCAAGAAATGTTTCATTACATATACATGCCAATTGAAGGAATTGTTATGCATAGGAGTAATTTAATATAAAATAACATACCTATTAGAGTTAAGTGTCTATGTCAACGGAAATTAAATCGTTTTTTTACTTTTATTAAAGGAACAGAGGCCAATTCCAGTGCCACAGGATGACCGTAAGTAGTTCCACATGAAAGTACATTTATTTTACATTTACTTGAATGTTCAATATTTTTTGAAATTGACCTGGCTTGGTATACTGTAACAGCACAGTATATTTAGTATTTACAAAAAGTAGAGTGGAAATGCCACTCGGACTGCAAAAGTACATTTTTCAGTTAAGAGTCCTTTTTTTGGTATATTGTTTATATTTTTGTTTGAAGTCTTTGGATTGTTTTCAACTATATATTATATTTTAACCTTTAACAAAAAGTTATTTGCCAAGCGATCCCTACTAGCAGTTTATTTAGCTCTTACCAATTTCTGGCTAGTTCTGACTTTTCAGAAATTCTAGTAATATGAAGCATTGAATACTTGAGTACTTAATATAGCATTTCCGGGTATCGAGCTGAGATAACTATTTCTGTTACTACAGTACTAACGAAACAAGCCTACTACAAAGATACCTATTTGAGGGTCTACTTTCTGTCGATAGTCAATATACCCAATATCACCTTATAGGTCTATTAGAATTTCCGTAGTAGACATTCTACCATTAATTGTAGTGGTTACCAACTATCATAATATGAACACAATGTAAATTTAAAAATAGTACTTCTATAACTTATAATATACGAAAAATATCTCATAATAACAATAAATTCGATCCCAAGAAGACATAAAATAGCAGGCCAAGAATCTGCAAATTCTTTACCATCTGAAAAGGTGGGAAAACGACATACATCGTTCAATATCATCGTATATATTTATATGCATCACTGATATAATACGGATAGTCCCTGTATAGTTAATATTATATCAAATAGGAATAGGGGACTTTCAGCCAAATTCCTCTACAATCTAATCTTTCGATGATATAGCTATCGTATTTCACAGCTTTCTGAAAAGGTTTTCCAAATAAAAGTAAAATTTTGATGTTATATTTCATGATATTGATCGTAAA